>JAHWFP010120874.1:13199-34794 GCA_023313725.1 Lithobius niger | reverse complement strand
TTTTTTATATATTTCATGTTCGTCTTTATTTATCGTTCTTAATTCTATTACTTGATTTGAGAAATTTTGATTAAAATCATTGACTATATTTCCTAAGCCTTTATCATTGAAAGCCTTCAATAGTTCCTCATCAATTTGCTTTTTATCGTTTTTCCCAGTTAACTCATTTACTACTGCCCATACTGATGTTTTATTTTTTTGTAATTTGCTTATTTTATTTTGAAAAAAAATATTTTTACATTCTCTAATTTTCTTTTCTGTAGATTTTTTTTCTCTTTTATATTTTTTAATAGCTCTTCATCTTTAGTTCCTAAGGTTTTTAGATCATTCCACATTTTGTTTTTTCTATTTATGCTTGCTACTAATTCATCAGTCATCCATTCTTTTCTACATTGTTTATTTTTATTTGTGTGTTTTTTCTTTTGTTTTGTAGTGTTTTTTTGATAAATTTCATGAAAATTCTTTAAAATTTCATTATAAATCATTTCTGAATCATCCATGTCTGTTAAATAACCCCAGTTTATTCGATTTAACTCTTTTTCAATTTGATTGTTATTTATCTTCAGAAAGAATTCTTCTTCAATTTCATTTTTAATCATAGTATTTTTTTTATCCTTTTTTTGATTCCATATCCAAATCATTGTCCAATAATGATCTGCTACTTTTTCTGTCAGAACGCCACCTCTTGATTTACCAATTTTACTTTTTATGTATATGTGATCGATACAAGATTTATGTAGACAATTTAAACCATTTTTTAAAGAAAACTCTTCTCTAGTTGGTGAATTTATTTTACAGTTTAATTCTGATTCTGCTAACATATTTTCATAGTAGTCTATTGCTGACTGGTCGTAGTTATCTTCATAATCTTCATATTTTTCTAATATATCAATATTCATGTCCCCAATTATAATTTGGTGTGTGCTATTTTCATTATTCTTCTCTAGTATTTCTTTTAATGATTTTGAAAAAGCCTTTTTATTTAATGTAGGTTTTCTGTATATTACTACAATTTGCATATCCTGGATTTTATTGATTTTATCATGCACTTCAATTTCTATAATGGAATTTCCTTCCTGTTCTATTTTATTATAAGTTATATCAAGATTTGATTTTACGAACACCATTACTCCCCCACCTCTAAGTGTATTTTCTCTGGTAATCACAATTTTCTCATATCCCTGTAAATTATAATATTCAACTTCATCTTTTTTTATATTAATCTCTGTTAATATAATCATTTCCCAGTCTGTATTTAACTCCAAGATACTCTGTAAGAAAACATCCCAATTCGATCTTAATGATCTAATATTTAAGTGTAATAATTTCACATTTTCATAATACCCAACATCTTTCATAATTTCGCTACGTACTTGTTGTTTTTTATCAAAGACCTTATTTACGTAATCGAATATTATGTATTCACCACTAAGTCATTTTCATCATGCACTATTTTCACTTCATTTGTATCAGCATTTTTTCTCATCATGATTTTTCCATTTTTAAACCATACGTACTTATAATCATTCTGGGCTGCAAAGTTTTTTGTCATCCAAAAAAGTCTCTTTGTATTTGGTGTCATATTTTCATTTAAGTACACACGCTTTCTATTTCCATTCCTATATATATTGTCATTTGTTACAATTCTTTTCTTCTGTTCTAACCATTTGTTTCTGCTTTCTCTATGCTTAAATTGTATGATTACATTACTCCGTTTATCTTTGTTTTTGTTTGGTATTCGATGTGCTATTTCTATTTCATTTGCGTTGTATTGTATATTGAAATTTCTTGCGACGTGTTCTATTACTTGCTCAAGATTTTCTTCTTCTAGCCAATCAAGCTGACAGATTTCCAAGTTTTTGTTCCTATCGTATTGTTCTTTATCCGCTACACTTCTTTGTATTTCACTCATCTTTTTTTCTATGGCACTGTATCTTACATCTTTATTTTCCAGATCTTGTATCTTTGCTTCAATTTCATATATTCGAGTTTTCAAATCTTTGTTTTCCATCTTTAGTTCTTTCTGTTCTTCACTAAGAAATTCAATCGCTTTCTTAAAATCTTCCAATTCCGTGCTTTGTTTATCAATTTTCATAATGAGTAGGTCAATTTTTTTTCCATTCTTATTTTATACTCTTTCTTTTGCTGTTCTGTCTCCTCATCATTTTGTTGATCTTCTTCTTTGTCCAATGGTAATTTGTCTTCTTCATTTTTTTCGTTATCATCTACAGTTTCATTTGAGTCTGATAATGTTCTTGGTTGTCTACATTTTTGTTTGCATTTCCACTTTGCTTTCTTCTCATCATTCATTGTTTTCCATGTGTTTTGCTTCAATCCTGAACAGTTATAACAATATTTTGAGTTACATACTCCACATGTTACCCAATCACCCTGATTACCTAGTTTTCCCTCACAATTTCCTTGACATCTTGACATAATTTTTATATTCAAGTGTAATATTAGTCAATTTGTGGTTTATTTTCTTCCATTTACCTCATCTTCCATTGTTATGAAGCACTTTTTTTTGTATAAAACCAAAGAAAATTTCAATTTTTACTTTATTTTCTTTTGGTTCACTTGGGTTAAATCTGATTCACTTTTTTTGATCCGGTGTCACACTTTTTAAACTTTTCTTGCACTTTTTATTTTCCGAATGCAAAACGAACACACTCAGATTTTTATGGCTTCCACATCCCAACATGAATCCTGATCGTTTTGCCTCAAATAAATTCACTGAATTAGCACTGTTCATCACAAGAATAGCTCACCAAAACTATGTCATGCTGTTCTGTGATATCTTAGATGTCCTAAATACCTTTCAGTTCATATGTCACTCCTCTATTTC
The DNA here is from genome assembly GCA_023313725.1 of Lithobius niger. NCBI lineage: Eukaryota > Metazoa > Arthropoda > Chilopoda > Lithobiomorpha > Lithobiidae > Lithobius > Lithobius niger. Next base: position 31,949 of record JAHWFP010120874.1, on the reverse strand, counting down.
CTTCTTAATTCATCAAAATTTCTGCTCTCTATCACTGCAACCTCCTCATGGCGGCCATGTTGGAATAATAATAATAATAATAATAATAATAATAATAATAATAATAATAATACTAATTTATTTACGATTAAGCACGAAACTGAGTAAACAGTTTGTATGTGCAGATCAATACAATTACAATTAAAATATAAACATATTTACAATTAAAATACAAATACACTTAAAACAGAAACATGTTTACAGTTTGTTATTGTGCTAACATATACTTAGCTTTAATAAAATTAGTATGTACTAAGAAATATATATATATATATATATATAAATTAGGTTGTTTTAATTCTCTGTTCATTTTCCTAGCAGCCATTCCTTTATTTTCTTTTTCATAACATATGTTGATTTTAGGTTTCTTAAATTTTCCGGCAATTTGTTGAACATTTTTGGAATCAAGTAGTTCAGATTTCTTTTTCCATATGAATTTCGCCATGCAGGGATTTTTAACCAATGATTATTATTACTTCTGCTTTTTCTTGGTAGTGGAGTTTTATAGTCTTGTGAAAAGTAGTTTTGCGTAATTATTCCATACTCAAGGAGTTGTTCAATACCGAAAATATTATTTTCTTTTGCAATTTCACTAGTTTTCTTATACTTATTTGTCATAAATAAAGCTTTTAGGGCCTTGTTTAATACTTTTTGTAAACGTTGTACTAATCCCGTTGATGTTGAACTGTAAATATTGCTTGCGTATCGTATTTGTGACATAATCCATGCTTCAAATAATGCTTGTTTTGTTTTTTGATTTATCATATATTTCACTTTGTAAAGCATAGGAATCGATTTTCTTATCTTTATAATGAGATTGTCAATGTGATTGTAAAATTTCCAATTTTTATCAATTTCTATTCCTAAGTATTTTGTATTTGTGACTTTTGTTAGTTTTGAACATTTACAATTAGTTGACTTAATACAGTTGTTGCTATGTAATATAATTTCATTCTTGCCAAAATTCATATGTGATGTACAAATTTGCATGAAACATGTTTTAGTACTACTGATGTATAATTCATTCTGATCTAAGAATTGAGTGATTTTATTGAAGTCATTTTGAAGATTTCTTATCATATTTATCTCGGACGTGTTAATGGATAGTAGGAAAATGTCATCTGCGTACAAAGTAATATATGTATTCCAATCACTAGTCTGAAGATCGTTCACATACAACAGGAATAAAAGTGGACCAAGGATTGAGCCTTGTGGGACCCCGTAATGAACATTTTCCCATTCGCTACAGATATTTTCAATTTGTACACTGCATTTTCTATTTGTTAGATAGCTATTAATAATATTTAACATTTTACCTCTTAAACCAATGTTATAAATCTTTTCCAATAAGATATCCTTTTCCAAGGTATCAAAAGCTTTCTGTAAATCAATAAGTATTGCTCCAATGGATTTACCCTCATCAAGTGCTCGTGTGATGTGATTATTTATATTAGTTAAAGCTCCAGTAGTATTTTTACCTGTCTGGTATCCAAACTGGTTTTTATTTATAATATTGAATTTATTAAGATAATTTTCAATGCTTTGAGCGAAGTACTTCTCAGCTATTTTATTCAGTACTGGTAAAAGTGCAATAGGACGGTAGTTATTGCAGTCAGCTTTCTCTCCTTTTTTATAAATTGGCCTTATAATTTGCAATTTTAAAGCATCCGGCCAAGTTTCCTTTTCAATGATTGCAGAAATTAGGGGTATCATGAACTCAGTTGTTTTATCTTTTGTTTTTATAAAGTGGTCCATATAGTAACCATCATATCCTGTTGAAGATTTAATCTTTACACTATTCAAGATTTTATAAATATCATACGCATTTGGCTTTGTAATGACCATGGTGTTCTGCATTAAATTTTTACGCTTATGGTTTTTTGAATTAAAAGAACTGTTCAATTTAGTTTGTTTAAGTTTTGGAACTTGATCGATAAAGTGTTTCACCATTATTATGATCTGGAAAAGCTTTTTTAAGCGCTTCATCAATGTTTATTTTATTAGTTTTCTTCCCAGCAATATTATGTAGTTTATTCCATATTTTACTACTGTCCTTAGCATTATCTTTAAAAAAATTATTATAATGATCTTGTTTTGCTTTATTTATTTAAAAGAAGCTCCGCGAAAATTTGCGTATAGTTGGCGAAATTGGAAATTGACTTGGCCGTTTTATTTGCTATGTCACCACTATAACTTATAAGTATCACAGATAATGTAGAAAATAAAAACAAAAAATGGACAAAACTGTATCCCCACCGAGTTTAAAGTCGTGATAACAATTAACTTCGCGAAAATCGTACACAGTTAGCAAAACTAAAAACTGAGTTGCTATTTTACTTCCTATAGCTCTTTTTCTGTTAGACTGCGTCGCTCAGAACGGGTTTTAGCGTGGACCAACTCGTAACTGGTATTTTAGGAGGGTAGAAAATTACTGGCATATTAATATACCAAAACACAACATCACTGCCAGGATTTAAAACGTTTCTTAGGTAAAGCAGAAATATCAACAAACTCTGCATAAAACAAACTCTGCGTAAGGACTTCTGCCAAGTTATCGCCATCTAAAGTTGTGATATCAAATAAATCTAAAAAATTAATGCAGAGTTATTTGATTTGCTAGTTCGTCTGCTAGTCCGTCAATCAGTGCCTTGGTTTTAGTTAAAACAGTAACGTGAACTAAAGCTGTACTTCATGAAAAGCGGGTAGACAAAATCAAAAACCGAGTTGGAAAAATTGAATTAGCTGTTTGATTTTCTGTTGTCCTTTTTCTGTTAACCTATCGCCACTAAATTTGGATTTGTATTAATGCAGAAACAACTACATTTTTCAAATGAAAATTGTTAAAAATTTTAAACTTGTTAATTTCGAGGCATCTTCTGCATTTCAGGTGTTGACTATGTTAGGATGTAGTCATACAAGCACACAAAAATGGCTCTTTCAGCAGTCAAAATTTCCAAAAACGGCTCAGCTTCTGGGGGGCAAGCCCCCCCCCCCCCCCCCAGACCCCCCATGCTACTTGCAAGGTTTTGAAACTAATAATACTATTACTGGAAGTATAGTTTTTACAAAAAAATTTATAGAAAAGTCTTGGCACATGGTGGGAGCTTTTTCTTGGGAGCTTTTTTGGTTTCTTGGCTTCTTCTGCATTTCAGGTGCTGATTATGTTAGAATGTGGTCATACAAGCAAACAGTGTGTTCATCATACTTTTGTAGGAATCTCGACAAAAGATGGGTGTGAAATATTTTTTGGGGGGTAGTCATGTCATTTTTGGACCTTAGGGTGGGGGGAATCAATTTTTTTTTCAGGTCTCGAAGGGGGAGTCATCAAACATTTAGTGGTCACATTTTCATTTCCCACCCCACCCCTATAAATAATGACCGGTCCCCAAGATCCCCTGAATCAATGGAAAAAATTAAATTGGAGCATGTTGATTTCAAATGTGGAAGCTCTTCTCCAATAATATCTCAAGTAGTTTTGGACAAAACTGAGGTAAAAAGTTTCGTCTTTCGACGCTCCATTATTTAAAAACTGGAACATGTTTTTGTTTTAAGATGTGAAAGTTTTTATTACAATGATACCTCTAGGCCTATAGTTGTTTGGGATACAACTGAGAAAAAGATTTCATTACTTTTCTCCTTTCGATAGTACATTAAAAAAAAATTTTCTGCCCCTGATCTGCTGCCTATGCTTGCACACAGGAGTCGTCGTCATTCATTATAGCCTAAAAGTCCAAAATGTAGAATTAAGTCAACCCTCAATCGTCAATGGCCAGCTGGCCTGTTTATATAATTCTAAACTGAACTCGGTTTAATTTAATTTGGAAAAAAAATATCTAAAAAAAAAAAAAGTTTAGTCACAATAAAATTTTTACGAAACCTACCTTCCTAAAAAATGAATAAAATAAATCAACATAATTTGTTTGACAATTTGTTGCTTCATTGTTCACTGGAGGCTAGAAACAGGCACTAAAATTGCATAAAATGCTTCAGCTTCCGGGGCCCGCTGGGGGGGCTTAAAGTGCTCCCCCAGACCCCCTAGCTGAGGTTAGCGGACCCCCTCAAGAGTACTTTACTGGCAGCACTTCTGGCATCATTTAAACCAGTTGGCAAAATCATAAGATGAGTTGGCAAAATGAGAGTCACCCCCCCCCCAACCAAGTACCCTTCGCTACGGCCCTGCAGCCGCCATCCGACAACAATTAAGCCTCATCTACTTGGCGGCGACACACTAGCGTATGTCTAGATCTAGATGAAGGTTACTGAAGGTACTGTTTATCAGTAAAGAACACGTTCCCACACTTTAATGGCGAGGCTTTCTTCGTTACTGGACCCAACATACTTGATTCCGACGACTTCCAAAGATCTCTACCGCATGTGGAATTTCATCAGTAAGGTAGAGTAGAGCGTGAGGAGTCAAGCCCGTGTAAGCTCTCGTATAAATAAATAAATAAATAAATAAATAAATAAATAAATAAAGTAATTTGTTACTGGAGCAACAGGACTGCAAGGACCCAGGAGGTCGATGATTGCCAGCCTAAAAGGGGAGAGCATTGACTATATGCTGGTAAAAGGTAGGAGGATTTTTCAAAAGCAGAAATTAAAAGCATTTGAATGAGATAACAATAAAACAAGTGTAAAAAATAGTTTAAAAAATAGCATGGCCAAAACAGTGGAAATGTGGAGGCTAGGGCAGGGTAGGGTAGGGTCACAACTGCCTTGCCACCAAGGTTAGACCTGCGAGGGACACAAAGGTCCCCGATGGCATCGCCAGAAGTGTAGGAAAGGTACGGGAGGGGAGATGGCCGTTGTCATACATAATCAATAAAAGATTATACAAAATATACATATGTAAATTAAAAAATCATCCAATATAAGCTAAAAATACAAAAGAAAAAAAACCATAGTTAGTTGCAGGTACCGAACGGGTTGTGAGCGCTAATACTGACCATTTTTTCGTGGGGGGGGGGAACTAACAAGCTCTCTTGATAAAAGGGTTAAGATTTTCAGTATGTAGCTCCCTGCGGAAGCCTCCCTCCGAGTTCATGCATACTGTCCTTGAACGAAGGGCATTCCAAACCGGGACGACCCGAACCGCAAAGAAATTTTTTCTGTAGCCAAGCAGAGACCCCTGGACCGCAAGCTTCCAAGGATGACCCCGGGTATTATGAAGACAAGGGGCAAGGTCAAAGAGGGGTAAATCGACCGAAATAAGGTTATGTAGTATTTTATACGTTAAAACAAAGTCAAATCTCAGTCGACGAAGTTCCAACAGTCCAATGCCTGCCTTGGAAAGCCGTTCCAGATGATCAACATCTTGAAATCCAGGGAGACGTTTGGTGAATCTCCTCTGTACCAACTCGATTAGGTCGATGTCTTCCACCAATTAAGGAGACCAAACCGGTGTGGCGTACTCAAGAATTAGGCGGACTAAAACTTTGAATGCTTATACCTTAGTCGTGAGATTTCCCGAGGTGAAGCAATGGTTAACCACAGCCAAACGGCGGAATACCATGGCGCTCACCTTCGAACAGTGTAAGGACACCTTCAAGTCTGATGAAAACCAGATAACGAGGTCACGGATTTCCTCGACCACTGGGAGAGTTTGGCCCCCAAGTAGATAATGATAGTCATGGAATCGGGTCAGTAGTATTGAGCACTCTAAGGTGTAGTACTACGTTACGGCCTAACAGATTCCTATGCTTTATTCGGTAGCACATTTAAATCCTTGGGGGGGGGGGGGTGGAGCGTGCATCTGGGGGTGCCTGCAGTAGCCCTCAGGCCCCTAGCCATAGATCTGCATTGCCCGACCGGGATAATTTACCTTATCCCGGGCGGCTAGTAGGTAGTGGGTAAAGAGCCGTGGTTACGTGGCATGTGTGTTTGCGTGCATGCATGGGTAAAAGTGATAGAACGGATATGTTTTTACGAATGAAGTTTTAATAAAATCTAGAAGACGATGTATACATACATATTACAGGTATGAATATACAACGGTTTTTATTAAAGGCATTAAAAAAAAAAAAACTCGCAAAAAGTAGTAGGAGAAGCGAGCCAGATTTGGGAGGTTTGAGCATCCTGGAGAAAGAGCTGTAAAAGTAAGAAAAAAACAACTCTAAAAATACTAGAATATAAAACATCAAAAAGTCAGAAGTGTATGTATTGGAGGTTACCTTAAGTATAGTTGTAGTATGGAACCTTTTTTTTTCGGGCTGTAAAGGTAAAAAAAAAAGGTGTTAGAAAACAAAAAACAAGATGTTGTACATAATACCACCTGATGGAAGCATCCTTCATCTAATCGTCGGTAGTTGTGTGTAGGAAGTGTAGGGTAGGGTAGGGTAGGTTAGGTTACGCTAGGGTAGGGTAGAGGTGTGAGTAGGCTTCACCTAAAAAAAAAACCACGAGATTAGACATGTAAGAAATACAAAATGTGTAAAATAATATAGGCTATAACGGAGCGACGCCAGGTGGAATAGTGCCTTTAATTCGAAAGTCGGAACGTAGTGCAGACTGAGAATTTAAGGACGTGGATGGAGACTGGAGGAAGCAGAGTGATAACAGCTAGGAAAATAAAAACTAAAAGTTCACCGGCAGTTCTCTGAAGGGAGAACTGACGGCTTAAGGGAATCCCGGGAGCATCCGGCGGGAGAGGATAAGCCACAATACACGTGAAAATAAGAAACGAGACATGTAAAGCAACGATATCAAAAGGCCATATTGCGCATCTACGGTCTAGCTACCGTGTGCAAGGGGGGCATCACTGGAGCGAGTCATAATAAGTAAAAGGAAAAAAAATGTAATACGGCTCGTTCCAATGTCGCACTCTTCCAGACAACACCCGGGCGATACCACCAGGAGGCCCGTAATCCGTTGCAACATGTAAGGGATATGTCATGCGTTGACGTGTCGTGTTCATCACCCAAATTTGGAATGCCCAAACGCTAGCCGTTCGAGGTGTCCGACGGTTTTTTCGTCGGTTCTAATTGCATGACAAAGATGCCGCGTAGTCGAAAACAATATTATGTTCGTCGCCTAGGTTTCGAGTAGAAAACTAGGTGTTTGATTATCGTAGTCGTTAATAAAGGATATGGCCAAAAAAAGAACAGGTATGGACAAGGAATGAAACAAAATAAATAAAGACGGACACAGAGTTGCTAAAATCCAAACTCCCACGCAGATGCGTGAAGTGACATTTATTATATAAACTACAGATCCTACTAACAAAAACAGAAAGGGCCGAGTTTAAGACTCCTATTCTACAACATAAAAAAAAAACTAATACAATGTAGGTTGAACTAGGAAAATGAACAAAATATGTAATTGAGTTTAGGACTCCTAACAAAAAAAGTTCCGAGTTTAAGACTCCTATTCTACAACATGAAGAAAAAAAAACAACCAACACCACGAGAAATAGCAGGGTGTTAAGACCCTAATAATCACACATTGTAAAAAAAGGTGTAAGACCTGTACATTTCATTTAAGAGGGTGTTAAGACCCTTAGTGACCGTAAAAAAGGTTTAAGACCCGTACATTTTCATTTAAGAGGGTTTAAGACCCCTTGAAAAAAAAACCAACAGTAACACAATTTTATTTCTCTCTCCCTCTCTCCCACAGTCAATAATTATAATAGTGGCTTACAGCACTGAATGCACTCTTTATTCTCGAGGCGTAGGTGTAATAATTTTAAAATGTTTTTTTATGAAGCAAACAACGCGGCGGTCGTTAAAGTCCTTCGTCATGGGATGAAAATGTTGCTGGATACGTGTCATTGGGAGATCATTGGCTCTATGGTACAGAAAATAAAGGCAGTACAGGCCGCATACCGTACTACATGGTTCTTGATAGATGTGTAAATTATAATGTTTGAAGGTAGAATTTCTACCGAGGAAACGCAGATGTGTATGTTTTTAGGTTTCAGACCGTAGCTGTCAAAGTAGTCAACGGACGCCTTGAGGAGGTCAAAATAGATGGCGATCCAATGACTCCCTAGTTTGGAGGAGGGGTCCAAATTAACGATGTAGGCCGAATGGGTGGCTGTTCTAGGTAGCTGATCGGAAGCATAGACATCTCCGAATAAGGCCCGAGCTTCTTGTGACTGCTACCTGCGGCGCACAATTGATCAGTTTGCATTGTTTTTTTTTTTTTTAGTGTTCGTATAGAATGTTTCTAGATTGATCATTTCAAGCACGGATTGATGCACCATGTAAAGTACTAAATTGATAGTTTCCGGCAGGACTTCTTTGAAACTAATTTCGATACGGAGAGATCCTCGACGAATAAGGTTATAGTGACACTCTCCTTGGCTTTTATCGGAAGTTAAGTCAAAGGCGTACAACGCATTGCCTTCGGGGTAATCGGCATATGGGGTGGGTGGAAGCGAGCCCGAAACCAGCTTGTTGGTATCTTGAAAAAGTGAGTAATAATTCCGGACGTATAAAGAATTTGTGTAATCCGGTTTGTAAGGAATAGAGGGAATAGTTTTTCCGTCGGCTTGCAAAGCGAGATAATTAACGTCGTAGTGGGCAAAGTTGTAAGGGTTTTTGGTATAACTACTGTTGTAGGCGCTATTCGAAACCAGGCAGAAGACAAAACAAAGGCATGTTACCTAGGATAGCATTGTCGAGGTTCCCTTGTAAACTGCCTTGAGGTATAGTAAAAGTCTTAATTTCCACACGTCGGATGGGGTACTTCGCGGAACCGTCTTTTAAAGCCTGGCTGAACCCGACCAACACTGCCGGCGACGGGGTGACGCGGCGGACGAACAAGGTTGTTAGTGATGTTTGCACGGTAGCCCGGGTCGGTCTCGCTGCTCATTAAACAGAATGCGTCTTTACTACGGATTAATTTGAGACGTAAATCTACATTGTTTAACAAAAGTCTATCTTGTTGAAACAGGACGCAGGGAGGCCGACCGTACAGGTCTATAATTCTGCTAGCTTTTATACATGTGGTACGTTCTTTAAGACCAACGTTGTTTCCTCCAGGATTTCCAATATAGAAATTACCGGCAGTATCGCCTTGCCACAGTTGACTGGAGAGGTGACCGGCTTTAGCATCGGAGCCGTGGGTCAGTAAAGTCTCTAAATAAGAGCGAAATGCATAACCATTGTCGCTATTAGACACTTGTTTTCCATTTAATATACAATTGCATTGTGAAAAAAGGGAATGCAGAAGTAGATTTACAGGGCCGACTTTTTCGGTGTCCGTTAAAGCTGTCGATATGCCTTTGATTATTTTACATTGTACGTGTAAAAAAGACTGACTCAAATCCAAGAGACAGTCGGCAGCTCCGGGAACAACGAATACGATAGGAGCGCCGTCACTTAACGTAGCTAAAGGATGATACTCGACTAAGGTGTCGTCATTTACGGTCACTTGTACAGGAGGTGTCGTAAAGAGCTCGAGTTCTTCCTTGGTGCATGGGACGGAATCTCAGCGACATGATGACGAGGAATGAAAGGTGATGTAGTACGGTATGGGCCTATATACTTTTTTTTTTTAAATATTTTAATAGAAAAAGTCCGCCTTTCTTCTAGCCTTGCTTCTTCTTTTTTTGGAAGGTTGTAGGCGCCGTAGTTTTTTCTGCCCACTTCCGGACTGGCAACATTGCTTCTTCCTTTTTCGCTTGCGACCCGTTCCCACTTGACCGCCCGTGGCATCTGCTACAGCGTCGCTTTTAGCGGCCCGCCAGCGCGTCCGAGCAGCTTCTTTAATAGATTGCCCAGACTCGACATCATCCAGCATCCTTCCTCCGGATCTTAGAGCGTATCGTCCTATCCCCATTAAACCTCTTTTAAGAAAAGAGACGGCTGGTTGAAAGATACCGCTCAAGAAATCCCCGAACCCAGCCCCTCTTTGTATTCGTCCCCTTGCAAAATAAGGGGCCCCTCCCCTCTGGCCACGGCAATAGTGTTGCACGCATACGCGAGGATCTAATCCAGGGTAAGGGGTTCGCATAATTTTTTTTTTCTTAAGGACGACGTCTAAAGTGTAGTGTCAGGCTAACTTCTCCCGAGTTAAATGGAATGGCCACTCCCATGTCCGACATTATATAGACCCGAATGGTTTCTAAATTAAGACGTACGAGTGGTTTGTAGTAAGGTTTAGTAAATATTACATTCATCATATCCCCTTCTCCGATTCTAACCACTCGCAACAAGGGAGCCAGAACGTCCCCAACTAGAGTCTCCGCCACTATGTCGCTGTAAATATAAAGTGAATTGAACCCTCTGACCAAGTTAAGTTTTATTTGCGACGCAACTGATTTATTAAAAAAATGGTCGGCTCTAAATCTATTCTACTCGACAAAACCTTGTTAACACTCACGCTTAGTACTTCCAGAGGAGTAACCCCTTTATCCGGCGATAAAATAATGGCCTGGAACTGTATGGACATTACATCTCCGACTTCCCCGTATTCGAACTTGGGATATTTAACGGTGCGTACTCTTTCTCTCATGACCCGGTTCAATGCATTCGCGATTTTGTGCCCCGTTTTGTAGTAACCGGGAGTTAAAAAAACGTTGATGGTAGATACAAAAGTTACGTAGGACACCCACCAACTTCCCTTGTTGAATTGTTGGAGAATACTTTCAGCCGTAGCCCTAGTATGGTCTTTTACATCGTCGTAATAACTCTATTTCAGCAACTTATTCGATCTGTCCCAACCTAAAAACCTAGCGAGACTGTAGGACAAACATAGCCTAGCATCTGGAGGTAGTCTATGTGCAATTTCAACGCGCCTACCTACTTGATCGTAACTGAAAGTGATGGAAGGCATTCCCAATTCATTTCCGATAGTCTTATTTAAAAGAGTTAAAACTTTATCTATTTGGTAGGTGAAAAACACAAAATCCTTATTGAAAACTAAATCCAGCTCTGGTTCCACAGTCAATGTGGTTTCCCCACCCACCGCTTTATGTTGATTAAGAATCTCGAATTTAACGGGTTCTGGTTTATTGAATTCTTGGTAATTGTACCTAGGAAATTTAACGTAAGTACGGGTTCCTCATTTTAGAGTTAGGCCACTACCAGATGGTACGTTAGCCCAGTTTCTCGAGTATTGAAATTCGGCCAGTCCGACCTCCCAACCACTAGCAGAAAGGTTTATTCTTTGAGTAATTTCGTGGTGTAATCGTTAAGTGAATTTGTAGGAAAAAGATCTAAACTAGCATTCGCGCGTAAAGTCATATAGAAACTTTTGCTCTCCATTTTTTTTAACAATTTTTTCAAATCTTTAGCCAGGATCCAACGGTTGTGACTTTTATCGTACCCTTCGAAAGACACTAGATATTTTTTGTTGCGTCCGACACTTTTGCTTCTCAACACTTTGTCTACGGGATGATAGTCCTTGCCATCCTTTTTAAGCACTTTAGCTATTTCGAATAAATAAAAACGGCTTTAATTTCCTCCCCGTTATAGTCTTTTAAGTCTGACAGTAACTTGGCCCGAACCGCCACGTGGTATTAAAACGTGAGTTACGAAAAATATTTCCCGCGACCACAATCCTCTGTAAGCTTTATCAAATTTCCCTTTAGATATAGAGATGCGTATTTTATCGCTTACTTTTAAAGGAACCTCCCGTCTTTTCTTTTTAGTCAAAGCCCGTCCTAGCTGCTTTAAATCGTCACCGAACAATTTACGCCACAATTGCGTATGGTTTGCCAGTGTGACGTCATCGGGAGCCACGCCAGTGACGGAATGCCGCGTTTTGTTGTAAGAATCGACAATTTTTTGAATGACCGGCATGTATTCGTAAGTGCCTTTAGATAAAAAAAAACGATGCAATCTAGATTTAAGTTCCCTTTGCCATCTTTCTATCTTACTATTTTTTATATCTATATTTTCGGTAGTAAAAAATTAATGTCTTCTTCCTTAAAATAATCCTGGACCTCTTTCCCTCTAAATAGACTTTATCGCTGCTGACGTTCATTACTTTATGGTCCATGCGTTTAAATATTTTCTTAAACGCTTCGACCATTTCTTGCCCCGTTTTAGTACGCAACACTTCCACCCAAGCTTTACGGCTCAGTCCTTCCAAACAAGTTAAAATGAACCTATACGGTTTATTATAAGGTCTTAAAGATACCACGTCCGATAAGTCGCATTCTAAAAAACTACCCAACCCACCCACTATGATTTTATTCCTTTTAAATTTATACCTCGTTGGTTTGGTTATAGTGTATGCATCCTGACGTAAAAGCCAGTCTTTAATGTCGGCTAAAGTATAAGATTTACCGTCTTTTATAGCCTGTGAATGTAACTTGGTCGCTGACGCGTAGCTGCTGGCTTCCCCCAAACTATCGTGGTACAACTTTCTTAAATAAGCATCCATTTTTTTTTTACTCCTCGAGTCAACTCGCTTTCTAGTTTGTTGCCTCGTTGCTTAGCGAGGCGTGGTAGTTTAATTCGCTCGTGTTCCACGATATCTTCTTTCCTCCTCGTTTCCCCCGTTGTAGGAGGTGTGCCCGCGAGCGACAGGGTCGGGGGGGGGGGGGGGGAGGGGGGGAGGGGAGAATGCATTTTTGTAGTCGGGCTAAGACCGGTTGTTGCCGAAGGAACAACGGTTGCTGCCGACAGTTTAAATTGATCAATAAACCGATCTCTTTCTTGCTCGAGCTGACCTATATACTTCGGCTTAAAATCTAGGGGCAGGTGTTCGGCTTTTAAAAGAGCATCTATTCTGGCCTGAATCTCGGTTAATTTAGTGTATAACCCTTTTTCCGGTAGGTAGAGAAATCCGTGGGGTTGACTGCTGGCCGTCGTCGGTGCGGAAGCGATGTTGTTGTTGGGCTATAATTTTTATAAACGTCTTTGGGGACTAAATACATTCTATTCAGTAGATAACTCATTCTATTTATTACTTCCTCCAAATATACCTCCTAGTACCGACAGGGCCGTATGAATGAGCCAAGGCAGTATTAATCCCCGTTTTGCACCAAAACTGTTTTTCTGGATTTGAGCGAAGCTCGGCGGTTGCCCAAAAGTCGGATTTGCTTCTTATATTTTTTCAATTTACACCGTGTAGAAGGCAAGACTTTAAGTCTATTATTCAACAAGTTTAAGGCAATTTCTGAAATACAGTTCACTTGTGACTTGTCGGCGTGACGCAATAAATTCTTGCGTTGTTGATTGCTGAGTTTACATAACGCGTCTATACTTTCTGACGTTCTTCATCGAGAACTTCACGTTGAATAAACTAAAGTAGTTTCTCCGGGGAATGTATTGGTTCGTTGACGAGTCGCGTCATCGGATTTAGAGTGCATGTCGACCAGTAAATATCCGAATTTCTGCCTGTTGATGGCGTCGTCGTAAGCGGCCATGAATCGTTTAGTTTTAGACGGGTAGGCCTGCAAGGCGAACGTCATTATTTGTCTTTTATCTCTCAAATTTCTCAACAGTACTAGATATTGAGCGTTTAAAGCGATGTCGCGCTGGTTTTTTCCTTGGCAGAATAAATTCAGAGTCAAATAAAAAATTGAAAAGTTATAGTGGTGGCCATGTCTAGTGAACAGTTCGGCGATATCGGCGCTAGATGTAGCCACGGCCGGCATTAAATCGTCCAAAATTAATAATTTATAAATATTAGGATCGTAGCTAGCGATATCAGTAGGCAAACCTCTATGGAATTTAATTTTATCTTTATATCGGTCCATCCAACTCTGGTAACTAGAAAAATGCCATTGTATTTCTTTAATTTCTTCGTTTACCATAGCGGCCGAGTTATCGATAAATTTCAGCACCCAGCTCGTTTTCCCACTTCCCGAAGGACCAGACACGACGCAGTTAAAAGGCGCGTGAAACTGGGCGAAATCGGTAATTAAACGCTCACCCATACCTACTCGGCGCTGCTGCTGGCGTTATTGACGGCGATATGACAGTAAGGCAGTCTGTACGCCCACACGATACAGTTTAAAAATAAAATGAGCAGCAAGATTATACTTTTACAAATCTTGTATTTAGGGTCGGCCACGAAACTAGAAGTTGTCGAGATCGAATGTGATCGTGATCGATCATCCATTACTGTCACGGAGCGAATGACTTAGACTCTTCAACCGTAATGTTTATATTTTTTTCCCTTCTAGTCCCCCTCCCCCCTCTCTCTCTCTAGGGCCGGGGCAGCGACGGGTCCCCCTCTAGGACCGGGACGGTGGAGAGACAACCTGCCTCGCGGCGCGAGGCAGGCTGCTTCTCTTTCATTCATTCAGTTTTTTTTTTTTACTACTACTACTACTGGTAGAATATCATGTGTATAGTAGGCTGGGAGGCGTACCTGACCAAGTTACAAAACTCGATTACTGGGTCGCAAACTTTTTTTTGAAAGAAAAAACTTCGCCGGCGCTAAATTCAACTTTATATTGTTTGAGAGGAAACGACGGCTCATCTTTGCGAGTGTATAACGTTATGATCGGGGCACCTAAAATTAACCCCGCATATTTTTTTTTATGATTTCTGTAAGGGGCGTCGTTGACTCTAATTAAATTTAGTCACGTAGCACTTGGGGTAAAGTCGGCCGTTCTCCGGAGAAATATTTTACGTTCAAATCATTCAAGAGTTTAGTCATTGGAATTATTTTTTCGCTTTCCCCACTTCCATAAAGCGTGCAGTGCACACTGGCCATGCAGCTGGCCAAGCTGTTGACGCGCCATTAAGCCTCATCCCCCCCCATGCAGTTGGAGCGGGTCGCCAAAGAGTTTCTTTCATCAAGGCTCGGTAAATATGACGCGCATCACCTTCCGTGAATAACTTGACTACCTTCAAAGCAGCGTCTTCTCGCACGGGCTGGTGCCACGACGCCTCTTTATCACCCTTGTACATTCTCAATGCGTCCAAAGACGACATGCTGAGAAAGACAAAGAAAGAAAATAATAAGCCCTCTGGTTGGTTTTTTTTCTTTTTCTTTTAATTATAAAACACTACGTGTATGGTAGGCTTGGAATGTCTGTTAAGCAGATTATGGAATCCAACTACGACGCACTCCTCATTTTTGATACAGAACGAATCGCCGGCTGAAAGCTCGGCTTTACGCCATTTAGACGAAGGATCTGTAAGTTCACTATACAAAAGAATCATAGGGGCTTTGGCGCCTAATACTAAACCACCGTAATCTTTCATATTTTGGTAAGGGGAAGAATCAATTCTCCAATGAAATTTAATGACGCAGCATTTGGAAAATAGCTCACCGTTGCTAGAATAATGAGGAGTCATCACCGCGTTCAGGTCTTTCAATAATTTCGGCATTTTATCTACGCTTTCGTACTTCGTACGGTACTGGTTATTCGTCCAGTCTACTACCATTTTCCACTCGGTTTCTTTCAGCAGGGCTTTGTAAATACGAATGACTTCGCCAGTAGTAAACAATTTGACAGTTTTTAGCACGTCGTCTTCGCGAACGGGCTTGAACCATTCCACCAAGTCCGAATGATGACGAAGCATGCCCAACGACGTCATTACTAAAATTACAAAAATAATTTTACTAAATTAGAAATCAGGATCAGGATCTGCCCGAAACAACCATTTTGTAAATGTCAACAAGTATACCGGATCTTTCAAGAGAGGACGCTGGGGGGCTGTATGCCTGTAAAACTGGTTGGTTGGGGGATATATGATTAATAAACTACCGGGCTCCATAGCCGCTGTATAGGTAGGTCGTTCACCGTCGGTGTGGTGAACGTGACGTATAGTGTGCGCGCGTTTTCCGGTAGCCATGACCGCCATGGGTGCAGCTACGTACGTTCCTTCCCTAGGATTGTAAATATGCCAAGGTTTATACAACATTCCCGTGGCATACCTTTCAATATGCAAACAATTGAACCGTATGTCGCATACCCTAGATACATGGTCCCTAACGTTTTCTAAAAGAGGCGTCAAAGCCTTGACGCGACTATCCTCCCCCAGTTCTTCGGCGTCTGTGTAACAACAATATTGTCTAGGCACGCCTAGTCTGATCAGATCGTGGGGGGGGGGGGGGGGCCGCCCGAAATATTCCACTTCAGTGTCCAGAGCGTGATTCAATCTCTGTATTTGCTGTTTGGTGGCCATATTTTTCACGTGCACCACTGCACGATTCAATAGTCGTGTTCTAGACTCAGTCCAACTATGCATAGGATGCTTATCGCGGAAAACATCCGACGTAGAAGTCACTTCAGCCATGGGAGGGATGTCCCTTTAATTTTCTCCTGCAACGAAAAAGAGAGAGGGAAAAGAAAAGGGGGAGAACAGGCTGGTCACTAGAGATGGTATGCGAAGCGCGCGATACTAGTTGGAGGACCGATCGTTAAATATAAGGTTTATATAAACATTGGAAGGGAAGGAAAGGATTTTGGCGAGGCCAGACTCATACTCTAGCTAGCTGGCCAGCCATAGACATCCTAAACAAAACGACTAAAAAAGAATGCAACTTTTCGTGGTCAAAGTTGCCCTGTCCGGGATTGTAGCGGCCTTAGCAGTCGTACTTTTAGGAGTTATTTGGCGCTACATCCCGGACAGTTGGCCAGCCCCAGCCCCCACCCAAGATGTCGAGATGTCAACAATCATCCTTCCAACTCCATCGACACTCTTCACCACCTTTCCTTCATTGCCGACAACAACACCTACACCCCCCCCCCAACAACAACAGCAGCAGTAATAGCTACAACGACCCGACCAATAACCAGGCCTACATCTCCTCCCCCCTCTCCCTGTTGCTTCAGGTAAAAATGTTTAAAAAGTGTTTTTTTTTTAGGTTATTTCTCGTAGTGACGAGGTTTTTTATTCGCGTGTTTATTTTTCTGTATATCCAGAAGGAGGTTCGGGGTCCTACGAGTATATCCCTAGTGAGTGGGACGAAGACTAGGGGATGAAACATTGAATAAAAAAAAAATGTTCGTTAACGGAAATTAAAAAGAATTATATTGTTAATGAAAAGAAAAAAAAGGGGAGTTGAAAATCCCCAACAACAAAAACAACCAAAAAATGTTAATAGCGCCAGGGGTACGTCACGTACGTGCTTCTATTCATCTATCTTTTATTCGCTACGGCTCTGAAATCTTGCTTTGAGCCGTAGTCAGTAAATGGTTGTTTTTCCAGATTATTTTACGCGGTTCAACGATCGTGACTGTTTCACTGGCGCTAGGATTTTTGATCGCCGCTAAAGCATCAAAATCTAAAATCTGACTATTTCTGAAGTTTAAAGTGATGCCTCTGACTTTGACGATTTGTTTAACGCCCTTGTCGCTTTTCACTACGAAACAATAGTTTTTGGCACCGTTACTAACAAAGTGAGTTATCACAGCTTCGTGGCCATAAACTGACAGATCGTTCGTGAGACTACCTAACTTCGGGTCATTGCCGGGAGGCGGGTCGTGAACCGGTGCTTTATAGTATTTTGAATCGGTGTCAGCATAATAAATACTGCCAGGGGCATGATCACGTAGCAGCCGCAACAATCGTAGCCGTCCATAGCGCGTAATAAACGCAATATTATTACGGATACGTTGGCATTACCTTCGGACAAGTACACATTGTTGTGGTAGCGAACAATGGCTATCTCGCCATCGTGTTCAAAGTCTATCTCAGATATTGCGTTCTTGTCATCCAAGACAAACGAGAAATTTTCCGGCGCATTGTTGATAAATTTTGTTGACAACAAATCTTCTCTTTGACTAAATTTTCCCGAAATACTATTCAGAAATATTTTACCGAGACTTCGTCCACCTGGGTTGTTTCGTATATTTTGAGGATTTAAATCAATGTCTTGAGTTTCGCGAACGTGGCGCACATAGGCCTCTTTTTGCCGGTCCGAAATGCAGTCCTCCGGGAAGCCCGAACACTCGAGTTTCATGGCATAAAACGTATTCACGTATTCCGTGAACAAGCCCCCCCCCTCCCCTGGGACGTATCTTGTAGTTTTGGAGAAAATGGTACACGCACGACAATTTCAATATCACGTAGCCGTCTTTGACAGCTTGCTGTAGTTCAGGTGATACGAAAGTTGCTTTGAAGGAGCGCTGCTCGTCTTAGTGATTGCCCCGGCCGTCTGCTGGATGCTCGGCAATACATGTACGACACAGAGTGAAAAATAATTTATTTTCGTACTTATAGGGCAAACAGGGAATCTAAAGACCTTTAGGTGGCCGTACTGTAGCCTGTATCAAACCGAAATATCCCGAAATATCCGTACTACCTTCAAATTCGATTATTATTGTAGGGTGCCCTACTTGAAAACGGTCCTCCAATATGACCGAAGGATACAAGCTTGCAATATCAGCCGCATTTATTTTTTCGTCTTCTTTGGCCACGTGCAGATGTTTATACGTCTCGACTCGACCGCCCAAGTATGCTTCACGCGGTCTCAATGCGGGAGGAACCTTTTTGTAAACTTTTTCAAAAGCATTTAATTTTTCGTCGCGTTTCATTTCTTCGTAGAATTGACAAGACCACATTTGGACATACTTGACGCCGACAATTTCCTCCAGCGCCCTACGTCTTGTAAGCATCTTGAGCCGTTAACTGACTAAAAGGTAGTCTCTGTTGTCTGTTTGATATACATAAACAACCGTGTACGTGGCACCCCATAAATTCGAACACCGTATTGTTGGCTTGACAATAACCGTCTACGGTATATTTATTACCGAGGAATTTCATTTCCCCCAAGTTACCAGCATGCTGAATAAAAATGCCTCTTTTTGCCGCCTCGTAATCCAACCAGACCAAACTCTCCCTGGAATATTTACGG
>JAHWFP010120874.1:0-13099 GCA_023313725.1 Lithobius niger | reverse complement strand
GACACACGGCTTGTATAAGCTGCCTGAATTTCAGAATGCACGCCATTAACACGCTGACGTCGTTGCAACAATATTTAACCAATTCGTGCTTAAAGTCAAAAATTACATTTTTGGCTCGTTGTTTGACGTGCCAAGTTAATAACTTGGCACGAGCATCGGCACTCATGCTATTCGGGTCGTACGTCTCGAGATCGGGTATTTCACCCCTGTATTGATAATTTTCCGGGCGGTTGAACAGATCAGGAAAATAGCCCTTACTGATAAGGGTTTCGTCTAGCCCTAAACTGCTCGGTAACTTGGATAATGACATTGACAAGAACTTGAACGAATTCACTAGCTTTATACCCTCGATTTTGACGGTAATTATTTTACCTCCCGAATATATGACATCAGTAGGTTTCACCCATTATCTAACGCCCAGCACATTACGAACACTGCGTCGAACCCGCTATTATTATGACTTACGAGTGAGAGGTTCGAATCCCCGGCATGTGACTCGAATAGCCAACGACAAAAATCATAGAGTGTCTTTTCACCGTTCATAAACACTTTGTGCTTATCCCCGCAACGATCGCACATGGCTTTATCGAAACAATAAGTACATTCAATGTCGATAACCGCTAAATTTACACTGTGCATGAAATACTCTTTCTTTACTATCAGTCACCCTGTCTACTTGCGTCGTTTCGAAATCGTAAACGGCTAAACGTATGCAGTCCCTTTTTTTTGGCGCTGGTAAAGACTGAATGTAACACCTATGATCGAGTCGTCCCCATTGTTTACATATTTTACAATAACCTTGACAACAATGATGGACTGTCCTTCCATTACCTTCAAACGTAAAAAAAGAAACCTTGCATTTATACAATGATTTACACACTGTAGCATTCTTGAATGGTGGTTGTATCGTGTGGTGCCTAGCTAAACATTCCGTATTCCTGAACAATCTGTTACAAGCCGAACATGGGAGCTCTCTCTTTAAGAAACAGACGTATTTAGGCGAGTGACACGAAGGGCATTTATGTTTTTGACACGCGTGGGATTTGGGCCTAAAATAAGGCTTCAGACAAGAATGACAGAAATATTTAGCCGAAAAATTGAATCTCGGTTTTAAAATGCCAAAAAAATGATCGGCGTGGCAGTATAAATATATACATTTAGAGCTAGGGGGCCCTTCAAAAGTAACCTGGCATTTGGTTCCATTTTTCTGAAATAACATGATTTGATAATCGGTCAAATAATCTTGGAATTCTTTGAGGTCTACTAGTGAGAACCCATCTGCCCGAACACACGCCCTGGCATCGGCATGGAGTTGTAATGTGAGCTTTTTTTGTAAATTGCTGGATTTACACATCTGGCTATACAACCCCGTATCCTTATCAACGTATGCTTTACAAGTGACCAGTGCCCTAGCCAGACAGAGTTTATCTAACCCGTTTTTAGGAAAAACGACGGATCTACGTTTCCCGGTAGCTAGTCACGCTGTAATATTGGTGCGGGATGCCTTTATTTTTGGGACGGTCCCACCCCTAGGTACTTCGATGTGGGTTAACTTAATCTCTAGTTTACTGAAAACATCAATTTCTCTACCGATCTGATTAAGTTTCAAAATAAGACTTAAAACGTTTGCGACGCTAAACGTTTCCTTGGCATGCAAAGGCAAAAACAAACTATTCTCAAAGCCTGAACCCGTAATGCACACACCGACGTATTCCCTACTCCCGACCCCTTCCAAAATACGATTGAAGATGTCAGTAAAAAGCTGATCCATGTAATTGATGGGGTCTAAACGATTTCTAGCCAAATACTCTCTGTCAATGGGGGAAATTGTCACTGTATACACATTCGTATTAGTACAAAATTTTTTTATAAACTTCCCCCGCCATTTAACGACGGTAAATCTATCATTTTTAAATGTTTCGACCCCCTGAGTCCTGGCAATCGTACTCGTGAAGCTTTTCGGAACACGATGGTTTTATTGACGGACCCCCCCCCCCTACTTGATTAGAATAGGCTATTGGAAAAAAAAAAGAAAAGTATTTTAATCAAACGTGCTACGGAATATCGAGGGCTCCATTACGCAATCATGATCTCTTTGACTAGGCGAGTTATGCTTACAGCCTTGGCAAGGGAGGCGATTATCTTGAATATTGACGTCACATTTTGAATGCGTGATTGATTGTTCGCACATACTACATTTAGTTGCTTCAAGTTCGACACTTCTGGCTCCTTCGCAGATTTTGATGGAGACGGGGGAGGGGGGGAGGTCGACCGTCTTTTTGACCTCTGTTTTCTTCTGTGGCCGCTCTTTGCGTTTTTTTTCAGGTTCTTCCTCACCCACTTCTTCATTTTTTCCTTTTTTTTTTTTTGACGGCATTTCGGTCATGGTTGACACTGCTAACGTCGGTACGGTTAAAAGTTCATTTATTCTCTGCGTCCAGCAAGCCACTGCTTGCGAATATGAGGCAACATATGTCGCATATTTACAATGTCAAATTCAGTCAGTGCTACCGATTTATCACCTCTTTTCAACACCAACAAATTGTCGGCCACTGAGTGAATAGATGCGTTGCCCGCTTTAATGGTTATATTAGAATTTGGCTGACGCCAATAAAGCTGGGCTATTAGGCTTAACCATTAAAGCCGGTTCTAACACAACCGCGTCTGAATCACCATGTTTTCCTACCGCAATTTTGACGTCATTAGCTGACGGAAATATTCTTATGAAATTAAGACCAGTCAAGGAGAACGTGTCACAGTACACCATATTTTGAGACACCATGACTGTGAGAAAACGAGAGAGAAATGGAAAAAAAAAGAGTATTACTTATTTTACTCGAGCCAATTTTCTGCAGGGGGTTCTAATTCTTTCATCTGCTTATCCACTAACATTGTATTATCAGTCATGTACCCAACCAAGCCACTAAATTGTCGGTAGTTGAGAATATACTTTTCGCCTCACTTTTCCAGAATAAACTTAGCCTGGTATACTCTCCCACTCTGGGAAACTATCACTTTCATGCCAGAACCATAGTTCCGGCCTGTCATAATCTGCTGATGGAGATTCCTTTCACTCACTATCTGGTTGTAAATATCATGATCTTTGGCGAATTCTTGCCATTCTGGCACTGTGAACATTGCGCCCCCACGGCCTGCAATAATGACAACGGCAGGCGTAACACATTCTCTTATTTGGACATAAAAATCTTCCCTTGAAATTTCGTCACTTGTACGAATACTTCGCCCCCAATGAAATAGGTATCGGGGCATTCAAGTACACTCTGGGCTGCTGATGATGTTGATGACGCCATTTTTTTGTTTGTTTTGTTTTTAATTCCTACAGATACCAAAAAAGAGAGAGAGAGTAACCTCTCCTTTAGTTCTAGGTCCCTGCCCACACGTAAATAAAATAAATGAACAAATAAGCCTACCTTTTTCTGCTACAGAACAGACTTGGGCCCACTTTTTTTCCGGATTGTTGAATTGTGAAAACGAAAAGCAGCACATTAACAAACTTGTCTTTTTTTTCCCGTAATGATGTAAAGACTTATAAATAACAACGATGCTTACCTTTTCCTGCAACTGTTGATCAGAGGAACAGCTGGCGAGTTGATTGTTTGCGGCTCGCGCTGGCCGTTTTATAGGCCGCCCGATTACATTGTTTCAAGTGGAGACCCGTCCGACGAATCCTAGCCATTTCTTTTCGCAATACCCTTACGTTAATGTACTTCCTTCATTGGTTCATTTTGCAGTACGGCCAGTCTATTGCGCAGTTCATGCCACTTGTCACATTTTCGGCCTATAATATCGCACCTATACGTCATCTACGCTCCACCTACTCGACCTGAGGCTATATTTCTTTCTTTTTTTTTCACCAGGTATGCTCATTTCCTTCCTTTTGAGTGTAAAAAGGGTTATGTAAAAGGTTTGCGTTATGAAAAAACTGACGCCGACTGTCTGGATTTTCGTTTCACACCATCATTACTTACATCCCCCTGCTTAGACATATTGTCGACATCCTCATGTCCCGTTTTTTTATAATGAATTGTTGCAGGTGGTTCACTGGTTTAAATCCCACGGTTTTCTTGACAGTAATTAATAGCCTACAAACGCCCATAATCTCCATTCTTAGACGTAGACCCCTCGCAATTACATTTCTGTGTAGGATTCAGGTGTAAATCTCACGTTTTCTTAACAATAACCTATACAAACAGCCCCTTAACCTACATTCATAGACCACCGTTATTGTTATTTTATGTTTTTGTCGTCTGGGATTCAGGTATCCCACGCTTTCTTGACAATAGCCTACAAGTGTCCCTTAACCAGCATCGCTAGACCCCTTCCATTATCGTTATTTTGGCTGGGATGTTCCTTCACCTCGTGACCCGATATCTTTCTGTTAATATACCGTCTGATGGATTAGTCCTTTTTAAATCATCCCCCACCTATAGACCTATCCGGGGCTACTAACGTTGAGTTCCCACGCACTTTTTTTTCTCGAGTGGGAGGGGCTTGCCACGATTGGACGGATAATGTTTTCAACTGACTATGCCTGTATTTTTGACCTTTGGCAGTTCGATCTTTCTCATGGCTGCAGCAGGGTTGAACGCGGCACAGCGTGATGCCTTACACAACTTGGCCACACTCATCGCCACGACCGTGATGGACGGATTGCTAGATTCAGAGGTACGTACATTACGAAACGATCTCAAATAGGGTTTTTTTTAGAGGGTTTCTCACTTTTAACGGGTTTTAAAAATGTCCTCTATAGGAGGGAGAACCGGAGGTTCAGCTCCTTGCTGAGGTGGGGGCGTGGGGCCAGGCCATCGCCTCCCCCACATATACCTCCCCCCCCCCGACATACCCCACCGCAATCCTTCTCCCACAGCGGTTGAATTCTCTGGCAAGTCCAGATTCCCCAGCCGCTGCCCCACGCCGCCGTCCAGGGGCTATACTGCGCCGTCTGTTAACCGCTGCACCGCGATGCTCACAGGCCGAGCGCCAGCGAGAGGAGGTATTAACATTATTTTTTCCTACCTTCATATTACTTTTTCTCTTTGTTTTTTCCGTCCCTCATACTAGGGTTTTTTTTTTCTCTTTTCTATAGTTACTGAATGAAATGCGGGAAGTAAGCCTTTCCCGCAATATGTTGCAGTACGCCCTGTGGGAGTGCTTCAGACACGAACTGGCACTCCACAGGGCTCAAGACAACAACCTAGAAGAGGCCGGCGTTGTTACGCCTGTCAGTCCCCGTAACCATCCATAAAAACTACGGGGACTGACATCTGTTTTTTTTTTCGGTCCATCTTCTTTATCAATTTTCTTTTTTTTTCCCCGTTTTTTTTTTACCCTTTCGTTTATTTTTATGTCACTGGCGTTGTATATGCAGCAAATTTCTGTATATCCGCTATATTTTTTAGTGACGAGTCTTTTTGAAACGTGTCTGTGTTTTGGCTAGCATCACACAGGCCCCAAAATTTGTACTGCGAATGGTGGTAAATGCAACTTTTGACACAATTTAATCCGGTTTATGCCGTTCTTACAGTATTTAATTCCGTTGCCTTACCACTGGCGGACTGTCTACCTCCTCGTTGGAACAGTTTGGATAGTTCTTGGGTAAATACCGTACTGAATTGGCTTTTTTTTTTTACTTATGTATTAGTGCGACGCTGCCGATTTTTTTTAGGCCTACAAACCTGAATAAATCCAGCAGCTGTGAACATACATATACACTGTCATTTTCGATACTCTATTCACCCCTGAAATAGCTAACATACAGACGCCAATCTACGTGTTGAACTCTCAATATATTCTGACCGATTTTTAAACCTAAATTTTGATAACTTCTACCCCCGCGGAGAGTTCGCTACGTCTGCCCGTGCAGTCCAGAACCCTGCCTCTTTCCTAGCAATGATTAAAAAAAACCTTTCTGGCCTTTAGCCAGGGTGAAGATCGTCACTACGGAAAACAAGTCGACATGCCACGTAACCACGGCTCTTTGCCCACTACCTACTAGCCGCCCAGGATAGGTAAATTATCCCGGTCGGGCAACGCACATCTATGGCTAGGGGTCTGAGGGCTACTGCAGGCACCCCCAGATGCACGCTCCACCCCCCCTAGGATTCAAATGTGCTACCGAATAAAGCATAGGAATCTGTTAGGCCGTAACGTAGTACTACACTCTAGAGTGCTCAATACTACTCGGGTCCAATATGGAAGGATTGGTATTTCAAGTTAGATAACGGTAACTGCCAATTTTTGGACCAAAGAAGGACATTTTCAATCTCCTCCCCGAGTGCAGGTGAGGGTGCAGCTGGCAACAATTCAGTCTCAATTTTGATGTCATCCGCAAATTTAACTCCATATGGTGATGAAAAGGTCAAGGTCAAATCATTTACATATATCAAAAACAGAAGAGGCCCAAGCACCAAGCCCTGTGGGACTCCACACGGTACCCCGACCTTAGTAGAAAGTGTACGCTCAATAGTTACTTGCTGGGAACGATTTCTCAAAGAAGCAGTTAGCCAATTAAAAAGAGGACCACTGATGCCACATCCACTCAGCTTTGAGAGAAGTTTTCTGTGAATCATCGACTCGAGTGCCTTTTTAAAATCAAAATACATAGCATCGCTCTGTGCTCCAACATCCAACGCGCTTGTCCACCTGTGTAGAATACAAAGCAGTCGGTGGGATGCCGATCTACATGGGCGAAACCCAAATTGGTCGGGTCGCAAAATGGAAAACTTTTCCAAATATTGCATAAGTTGAGTCCCTAATGATAGCCTCCATAACTTTGCAAATTACGTATGTGAGGGCTACCGGCCTATAATTAAGGGGGTCAGAGGGCGAGCCTTTTTTAAATATAGGGACAATGTAGGCACATTTCCAGATCTCCGGGAGATCACCCTGTTCAAAAGACAAGTTAAAGAGTTTAGAGAGTGGATAACAAATTTTGGCAGATATCTGCTTGAGCAGAAAAGCGGAAAAACCGTCAGGTCCGCACGACAAACTTGGTTTAAGCTTATTCAATGTAGAAAATACACCTGCCCTGTCAAAGTTCACCACTCTACAATTTTACTAAGGATGAAGTGCTGGGGTAAGGGTAGATTTTGATTCCCATCGTCCATAATAGAATTTGATGCAAAAAAAAGCAGTTAATGCCTCAGCCTTCGAGAGGTTGTCCACCAAGAGTCCACCCGAGGACTTGAAAGGCGGCAAGGAACGCAACGATTTGGTTTTCTGGCGGTAGAACTTAAAAAGTGTCGAGATGTTACCGCCCCGGATAACCTTCTCCTCCCGTAAAACGTGCCATGCTTCGACTGATTTAAGAGTACACTTTCCTAGCAGTGTTGTAGGCCAGTGTTAATTCATTGCGGTTATCCCTGTAACGCTTCCACATTTTAAGTTTTTGGCGTTTCATTTTACTGAGGAACTTTGGTTGGCGATTGTTACCTCGTACGTCGATTTTAGGAGTAAGTGCTTTGCAACAATTAATCATATGTGGCTTGTCAGAATATCTGAAAAACAATTCCACGAACCTTGTATTTGTGGATGCACAGAAAAAATAAGGGCGTCCCAATTTAACCCTTCCAATGAAGATTTAAGTGCCCGAAAGTCAAGCTTATGGTAAGCCGCCTGGCCCACCTTTCATGGGTCGTGTGAGCAGCTACCACACTGTGTAAGGTTTAGTTTAAAAGTCACCACACAATGGTCACTATTACCACAGTGTGGCCCAACCCCCAGATCAAAGAGGAGACGATCATCATCCGTGAAAATCAGATCAAGTATATTTACTCCGCGAGTAGGTTTGTCAACCTGCTGGGAAATACCAAGTCGTGCTAGCAACTCAAAGAAAAGGCGGTGAAGAGGGTCAATAGCACGATTTAGATGCCAATCCACAGTAGAGAGATTAAAATTAAGGCTGTGCCGGTGCCACTTTTCCCGATACCGGTGCTCGTTTACCCGATTCCGGTACCGGTACTTTTGGTCATGTTCCGATACTGTGCCGATGCCGATGCCATACCGGTGCCAATGCCGATATTGAAAGATAACTTAATAAATAATACAGAACGTGTCAATATGTCAAGAATTTAAAAAAAAAACCTTACCTAACACTTTTACAAAAGAATTATTGGCCGAACATCTTATGGCTCAAAGAAATCATTTAATTATTTTTTCAGTGTTATCTGTAAATTAATAGGCCTATACTTTACTGTCTTAGTTTAGGCTAAACGATTTAAAAATATTGTATTAAATACTTTACTATTTTATAGACTATACATAAAATATTGTAGTCCTATGCTGCTAAAAATCTTGTAGGCTAATAACACACTGAATATAATCTACACATTTTGTGCATGTTTACTGGGAAGCTTTAAAACATTCTGTATACATTTACTAAGCAGGTTGTTGGGTACACAGATATAAAATATTACAGGCTCGTTAGGCCATACAAAGTTAAAAAAAAAATGGTTTTCGGGAAACAAAGTTGAAAAATCGACGAGATGAAGCTTTTTTATTTTCCTTTTTCATAATTTTTACACATTTTGTTGTAGATGTGCATACAGAAAAAAATAAAAAACATTTTGCATACTGTAGTTAGTTTGTTTTATTTTTAGACACAAAAACAAAGATTGCCTTTTTTTCATCTATTCAGTTGTTTTAGACGGTTACGCAAATTGCTTGCGCCGTACGTATGGGAATCTTTTTCTCCACGCGCTACTTCGGAGTTGCAGTGTGCATTTGCTTTTTCGTCGCACACCACAAAATATTTCGAAATACCTGACGTTTTTGGTGACATTAGGCGTTTTCTTTGCCAAAGATGTTACAGGAATCTGCAGCTAAACAACGGCCGAAGTCTTAACTATCACGGGAATAGTGTTGGGCGGTATCGGTATTTTTACCGCGGTTATCGGTATTTTTTGAATACCGAAACCGTAATCGGTATTCGCAGAATACCGAAATACCGTACATTTTTAGTGTCAGCTGATTTTTTAATAACTTCGCCAATTTTTGGCCGATTTGGACATTCCAATATACCATTCGAAGCGTTTTTCACCAGCTTTCCAATGGAGCTAAATTCAAATTGATAGCATAAACTGTTCAGAAGTTATAGGGGGAAAGCCCAATGACAAATTTGTAAAATATTTACTCGGTCTTTAAAGTTGACTAAATCATTTAGGTAGAGTGAACAGTTAGTCTGTACAAAACAAACATCTATCCAAATGTTTTTTTTTTTTTTTTTGGATTCGGTTAGGATCCGGATCTGATTCAGCCAATCTTGTAAATTATCTGGATTTGGTAAAAGTAGATTCAGTCGATTCCTACATTTTATGCTTCGTTTTAAGAGGTGTTTATTCCGAGCAACGGTTAAACTGTAACCCGATCTCCGAGACCGATTCCAATCAAAGTGGTGGAGTAGCAGCAGAGGTGCACTGATGTTGAAATCAGACATCGGAAAACAGCCTGGTATGCCCTCTATCATTTAGTAGCAGTTTGGTGCGAGGGTATGCTTCACAACTACCCAGGTAGGCTGATACCGATACCGGAATACCGAAAATACCGAATATTTTTTTTCAGAATACCGATACCGTACCGTACCGAAAATTTCCGATACCGCCCAACACTACACGGGAAACTGCGAAACCGAGAGTGAAAAACTACATCACGATGCTAAGTTAGGCCTAACGCAACGCGATGCGTCATTTCATTTCCGGTTTTGTCAGCAGAATTTCACTTCGATACAAAATTCGAATAATTTTTGGTTTTTGTTATACAATTAACTTGACTAAAATAATTGTTCAATTAATGTAATTATAAAAGCGATCTTCCGACATGTTGAATGAGAATGAAAGTATTTTGCCCAACCACTTTCGCGAGAGCTGGAAGTGCGGTCCTGCCGTGACCTTGAGAAAGGCTGCTTGTGTTTATCAGAGAGAGAGTCCGTCCGTTAGGCCTAATCGTTACTGGAGGCATTTTTAGCGGTATGCAAAGTTAATTTGGATCGCGAATCCAAAGTAAGACGTAGCAGATTATTTATTTTAAAGTTGCTTAATTTTTATTAGCGTTGGGAAGAAGATGTCATAATATTAATGTACGAAAATGCCGATGCTAGAAAAAATAAGCAGATTCCGGTACTTTTCCCGGTACTTCTTAACCCGGTGCCGGTCCGATACCGGTACCAGTGGTACCGGCAGCCGGTCCCGGTACCAGTATCGGCACCGGCACAGCCTTAATTAAAATCTCCCAGCAGCACATTGGAATGACCCTCATTCTGGGAATCGGCCATGAAGTGGCACATATTTATGACCTCATCCTCAGATCTGTTATCAGGAAGATAACAGAGTAAAACTAATATTAAAATTTGGTATTGCTAAAACCATCCCCTCGACCCGTGCTGACACATCCACCAACGCTGCAGCTATCTCCAGCCGGTGAAGAATTAATAAGCCACACCACGACTATCACGATCACGTCTCACAACCACATACTTTTTTTAGGTCGGCCACCATAGCGTCAGTAAAATCAGAATGAAGCCATGACTCTACAACAAAAATAAAATCAAAACATTCGACCTCGACCAAGTCATGAAAACAATCAGTATTGCGAATCACACTTCGTGCAGTGAACATGGCACAGGGCAATGTCTGCACAGACGTGCTGCAAGTAATTAAAGAATCAGGTTCAACGCTGCGTGGTTTCCCAATTTTATCACCCCGTTTTCCGATGGAACATGTAACAAGGCAAGCTTCTGTTGTTGCACTGACTTTCCACGCCATGTGAGATGTAGCTTGTCTATGGATAGGAGAGTTTGGTCTTGAATAATTTCGCTGTCCATGGATAGGAAGGAAATGTCTTGCGCAACACACATTTTCCTAATAAGACAATTTGTATGCATCACTTGGAGGTCAATTTCACGATTTTCTCTCCCTAGTCTTGGGAACAGTCCTATTAGGGTAATGCGGGATTTGGGGCAAGCACGCTTGAGGGATGAAAAAAAATCTGCTAGGATCATGGCAATACGGTTTGGGGGTAGGGTCCCTACATTGTTTGTCCCACCACATAGAACGAATGATCCACTACGATCACTTGCCTTCAAGAGCTCTGGTAATTTAGTCTGTAGCTCCTCCACTTTCATCCCTGGGAACGTCCATGTTTGTGAATTTGAGTGGCAGCTGACCCTTAAGTTACGGACGTTCGAGTCACCAATAATAGTTGATTTTTCCAACCAATGCTGCACCTGAGTTGCACTACTTTGTTTACAGTTGGCACTATCATTTCCAACAGTTAGACTGGATTGTGGCTTGCATACATAGTTTAAATCTTTTTCACAGTTTTTGGAATTGCAAAGGGTCGAAAGATTTGGAATCGGATCAAAATGGTCCTCTAGACGGTTAGGCACCACGCATGAATGTTATATTTTTAACCATGGTTGGTCAAAATTGTAGGAGTGTCCTCACACACAGCAGGTGCTTCATCCTGGTCCACATACAATGGTTAGCTTTCTATCACCTGTCAGATTTAGTTTAACAGACAATTTGGCTATCTCACCCGAACCACTGGCAGCGTTTTCATGTTGCTCCAAGGAATCACGCTCACGCAAGTTTACGTTTAATAACTTCAGGATATTATCAGCCTTCACCTCCAGTTTTTCAGCAAGCTTTTGCACCAGATCCTCGACATAGTCATCCAAGATTTGCTTTTGTTTGGCAAAAAAATTATAAGGAATTCGTCATAAGCTGTGCAGTTGTGTCTACTTTAACATTTAACTCTGCAAGGTCAAGGTTCTTTTCTAGACTAAAGTCCTGTAATTTGTTTAGTAACTTGGAAGAAAGGTCGTGGAGCGATGATCATGGTGTTCCCTGGTCCACCTGCACCAGATTTAGCAGACAAAGGTGTACTACGAATCCTCTCGTCAGACGACATCGGAGTTTACATGGTATCAAAATATATAGTTTTTCGTCAATTTAAAACAAAATTTGGACTGGGTTCGAACCTACCCTGCCTACCCCTGCCGCAGATTGAGTCGGGAAGCAAGAATCTTTTCATATTGTCAAATATAAAAATATAGAAAATTACAATTAAAAAAAAAAAATTATTTGTATTAGGCAATATAAAATTTCAACGAAAGTAAACACAAGTTTCAGTTGACGTTTACAGCAACCACGATGCATTTTTAACCATGCCAATTGCTTCAAAGTGTTCTTGGCACATTTATAGTTCAAAATTTCCAGCACTCACCAGATGCACTAAACTGAAAACTCCTAATCGGACCACCAACATATGAGCAATTTCGGATCGTTGACACGCCATTGATACGCCGTCCTTCAGTAACGTTGACCTGATTTGAAATAAATCAAATCAGGTCAACGTTTCTCCACAAAGGACACGTTGAGTTTCATTGTTATCACTTTGTTGTCATACTTTGTTGTTGTGGTACGCTGGATCTTAGTGTAAGTGTTAGTAATAAGTAGACCGAGTGTATGACGTTGGGGTCTTAGAACTCGAGTAATAAAGTTCAAGTTCCAGTTCAAGTTCGCGTTCCCACACTTTAATGATGATCAGACTCATTGTTTTGCTTCCTCACCACATTTTTTGTTCACACCATCGATTTATCAAGAATTTGAATTTGAATTTTTTCTACAGAGCCGTGACCCTTAGTCATACGCCCTGACAGCTACTAAAAACACTCATTACAATACCCAACTGCACACCATTACCCTACCCATTCAGTCTAGAGACGAGATTACAACAATGAGATTCGTGAAAAGTGTCCTGCTAAGTGTAAAACATTATCAATTCCGCTACTGATAATTGGATGCAGTGAAAATCTTTACAGTCGTGGATTTACGGTTTTCGAGAAAAGTGTGTCGTAAATAGGTTTGGTGAAGTTAGGTCTTCCTCACCAGATTCCCAAAAGAAGGCTTCTTTAAGCCACCAAAAGGAAGTATATTATACAAAAGGGTGGGTAAAGGGAAAAGGGACCCAACAAGTTTCGCAATATAAAGTAGTGATAGCAGACAACCAAAAAGGGAAAATAAATATTTTAAAATAAACAAGTCAAATATGAAACCAAAGAACAATAGTGAAAAAAACAAAA
>JAHWFP010120873.1:0-11062 GCA_023313725.1 Lithobius niger | reverse complement strand
TTGGGGGATTATTACACCAGGTATTGGGGGATTATTACGCCAGGTCTTGGGGGATTACTACACGAAGGAGCCTTGACTTGAAGAATTCAGAAATTCTTATCGTCTAGCTCATTTTCAGCATTTTTCCTTGGTACTTGGACATTTCGCAGCGTACGGGTATTTTTCACATGTTAAAAACCTACAGAGTTTCATTACAAGTTGGTTATCTGAGAACGAAAATATAAGTATTCGTTTGTCCACTGGCCACATGGGTTCACCACCCAAAACGAAGGTGGAATGTTGTTGGGGAATGGCTATTTCCGCGTCAGGGTACTTTATGTCACTCCAGGGGTCGTTGATTTTGACGACACACTAGACAATTCAGAAACGTTTACAACAATACATTATACACACGTTTAAAGCAAACAGTGTTAGCAAAATGACAGGCAATTTGAGCATTTACACGTAAAATATTTATATTACAAATATATTACAACTGATCTGAACAAATACAATGACCAACATATTTATACTCTGCACAGTTACCGTCAGTGAAAAATGGACACGATATATTGGTTTCACTGCTGTAAAGTGATATGTATTTCGTATCTGCAGGTAGGAGTGTGTTTTTAAAAAAAAACCAGCTAGTAAATCTTATGGACGAAATGGCAGCAACACCTACTAACAGTGTATACCAAAGCACCCAATTTTCACAGACTGTGATTAGCCAAGGTATAAAAGCTAAACACTGCTCATACAACATGCAGTTAGCCAAACATTATCAAGTTCTGCAGAAAATAAAACCCAACAAAGGATATTATGTACTAATAATAACCAAGAGTGGATAGACGGATATACTGTAGGGAGTCGACATCACGATATTTTTCCCTACACGTTAAGTAGTTAGTTGACACTCTACTAGATGGCACTACGCACAATTAGGCCTATTTTTGTTTGTTTAATTTGCCTAGTGTCACTTGTTTAAATTTCCTAGTGTGCGGTCTGCAGCAGCACTAGTAATACTCCCCTACAGGAGATTCCTGCAATTGCAAAATTTCCTAAACCTATCCACCCGTGGAATAATACTTAAACTTTACTCCACTTTACAATTTTCAGTATCGTATTTACTGAAACTCACTACTTTCGGTTTCGTTTACAGAACAGAAACTCACTATTACAGCAGATCAGTTTAAGGCATTAATTTAAGGCATTCATGGGTTTTTGTATTATTTTTTTTATTCACAGGCAATACAGGTTTGGAATCAAATCAGTATTAGTAAACATCACAAAGCTTTTATGTTATCACAAAACATAAATGATACAGAATTCCGTACCTGGCAGTTTAGCTGGTCACATATGATAAAAGGCATGTTGGAACAAGGTCTGTCTGACAAATCAAATCAACTGATAACAATAATTGTTTTATTTCAAGCTGTAGTTAAATTCAGGCCACCCATATTAACTGTTATCAACAAACAACTAAGACATGCCAAAATAAATGACTGCATTCAACAATAACACAGTTGATTAGCCATACCTGGCTTGGAATGCCGGATACCTCTTCCCTGTTGAATTTCTAATGAATAGGTACGCTGAGTGTAACAAATGTCACACCTACTGGCCCACAATTAACTGCGCGTTGCAAATCTTTGCTACAAGCCATACGCAACCAAGTCTGCAACGAATATTTGCTCTTAGCAAGTTCTATGGTAGAGGTTTTGACTTGCTCTCTGAACATTATCGGGATAAATACAGCATTTTAATACTATAGAGCAGTGACATTTGCCGCCATATTGGCACCAGTATGGGTTTTGGAGGGCATAACTACAAGGTGCACTACAGAAAAATGGAGGGAAAAACAACGGAAGAGCAGATTTCTTAGGCTTAAAATAACGTTGTTTTCTCCAACAACAAAAATCGCGCATTTTAGGTCTAAGAAATCACCCTTAACAGCATCGGCTTCAGTATGACGCCCTTCTGTTTCTCTCCGCAGTGCCCCTTGCAGCTAACCCATTAAGGCTCCAGCATAGAGTTATATACAATAATACTACGTCTTGTCACTACTCTATAGGTTGGCCAAATGTGTGGACTATGCCAAGATGCGTTGATCACGTCTGTAAAGCTCTCTGAACGTACGAAACAATGGCTGCCATTTTGGCACATCGGTTTTGTTGACATGGAAACTATGAAACTACATGCTTGGAAGGTAGTTTGCATTAGGTTTGGCCAGAGTATAATAAGTAGAGGTCGTTCCATTTTTCTGAAAACGGAGTAAAGCAAGACCTGTTTCCATCATTTTTGCTATAGAGCAGTGACACGACGTAGTATTATTGTATATAATTCTATGCTGGAGCCTTAATGGGTTAGCTGCAAGGGGCACTGCAGAGAGAAACAGAAGGGCGTCATACTGAAGCCGATACTGCAAAGAGTGATTTCTTAGACCTAAAACGCGCGATTTTTGTTGTTGGAGAAAACAACGTTATTTTAAGCCTAAGAAATCCCCTCTTCCGTTGTTTTTTCTTCCATTTTTATGTAGTGCACCTTGTAGTTATGCCCTCCAAAACCCATACTGGTACCAATATGGCGGCAAATGACACTGCTCTATTGTCTTATTTTCTGACTTAAAGGTTCCTATTCAGCGAATGACAGGTTGCAACATCTAGTGCCGTCTACCATTATTTACTTCTATGTAAGACTTGGTTTCAACAAGCGAAGGAGCATGCAAAGACATTTATGTTTAAACAACAAACAAGCCAAGTGCCTACTTAATTCTTGAGTGTAAAGATGGTGCGTCTACGTGTATCAGGGAACAATCAGTCAAGATTAACGATATCACTACCACTAGATGGCGCCCATCTAGCGGTTCAAAATCTGGGTTTCAAAACGGTTGATAGCTGGAAAAAAGTGCCCGTGATGATGTTAGGTTTAACTTTACCACTGGCTGTCTGGTCCAGGTAAACGCACCAACTTTACACTCAGTAATTAAGGAGGCTTAAAAAAAAAATCCCTTTCCTGTTAACTGGAGATAACATCAGTTGCAAAGAATGTAGAAGCTTAAGAAATTAATCAGAATATTGCCTCAAAATAACGTTGTTATACTTCACGACGCTTACGGAAAGTAAATTATTACTAATGCACATCCGATTCACGTAATTTGCGTGCCGTCATGGGTTTGCAAATATGTGGTGATGCAGCATTTCTTTGTAATCAGGTCACAGAAAATGGCGAATGCCGTCCTTGAATTTGCACGATGGAAGAGCATTGGGTAACCGTCAAAATGACGGAGTGTTCGAGCGGAAAAGTGCAGCTCTTTGCCGCCACAAATGGGGATACTGTGCGTGGCAATTGGCCAACGAGTGGCCAAAACCTCTCCATAGTCAACAGCGGCATGTCATCTTACATGGTGCAAGACACATGCTTTATCGATTGTCTGGTGTGCATGGCGCCTTGTACCACGACCCTAAGTGAGAATTAGAAATGTCCACCATATTTCAAACACCGAGAGCCCTACACTTTCCTCCATTATTTACACGAAATGGTAGAAGATTTATGCATCCCACTCACGACCTTTACGATTTCCTCACATTCACTCAATGGCAACGAACCCTCCATTATTTCTTCAAGTTATCATTATTAAAAGCACTAAACTCCAAGAACGGCATCAACTCGGGTAAAAACTTGGTAATATTTTAGTTACAAACTAGCGAGTTTATCTGGCCTAATGAAAAGAGGCACTGTAAACAATGAGATAATAGGATAAAAGGTGTAGGCCAATTAGCTTAGAGATTTTAAGGCCCGAGCGGCAGATTTTAAGTGGAAGACATCACCAGCATTTTGGTTGTTTTTTGCCCTATGAGGAAGGAAACCGGAGTACCCGTAGGAAACCCTCGTACAACGGGTGAGAAACAGCCGGAGAAAAACCCGTATGCACTTCCTTTCATGAGGATCTAACCCGGGTCTGTACGAAGCCAGAGATGTACAGCCGGGACCAAGACGCCTATCAAATCTGACGCCGCAGTGTTCGCAGCTCAAAGTAGGTAGGGATCGACCGATACAGAAAAATACCGATCCGATACCGATATTTCCCCATCACTCCGATCCGATACAGATACCGATACACCGATTACGATAACGATAAAAAAAAAAGTCAGGTCAGAAAGTCAAACTCATTCGTACCTCCGACCTTAAAAAAAACCCAGTCCACACTGCAGATAGGCCTAATTCCAAGAAGCCGACAGTACGGACGTGTTAAATTCACTGAGCTGCTGTCCAGATCACTTCGGGGGATACAAGTGATGCTATGCAGGAAAGGTTTCTCTCAAGCTAGGCAGAGTAGCCAGTGCACACGGAAGATGGTCATATCGGAAAAATATCTGTAAATAAACACCGATACAGATCCGATACCAATGCACGAAAAATACCGATAAAATCGGTAAATACCGAACGGTCTATCCCTAAAAGTAGGATTCATCCATCAAAGTAGGATTTTATAATAATGATAGTGGACCATTGCGTTTATCGTCGCCAGTTCCCTATGCTCTTCTTTCTAGTAAATGTTCCTTAACAGGACTGTTTTTATACGACCAGTACATATATTTTTTAATCAAGGTGACAAATTTAGCAAGCGTAAAATGCATTTGTAAAGGCCATCCACTTAGTTGCCCCAGTGTCGTTCACGTTACCGATTCCTAAACGTAGATATGTAGACCTTTTCCTTTATTCTTTATTTACTGGTCAATATGAGACACTTAAAGATTTATTAAGTGCTACCTGAAGAAATGCCACTCTCCTGGTAACTGAACATAATTATACGTGCACAAACTCTATAACGTCACCCAATTATGTAAACGTTCCTGACAAAAATTATGCATATGGTGTCATCCTACTTTGATGGATCATGTCAGTTCCTGTGTTGATTTTCAACTGTTCAAATTCAAACAAATTACAGAACAATCTCATAGAAGGTTCGTAGGCATGCACACTATCCGTATTGATCAGCCATGTAGTTACTCAAGTCTTTTTCCCATAACTGTTCGCATTGGAAAACTGGAATGTTCCTCGAATCCTGGAATAAATACTCCTTGTTCCATACTTACATTCTTCCAGAAGTGCTTTGCTCGTTTGTTGCTTTGATGCGTACCCAGCTGTATAAAACAAGCAACTACAGTGTCCGCGGCCTATCTTGAGTTCGCCCCAGAACGACACAGATAATCAATTGCGTGTTTTTGGTAGCAGTGTGCCTTGTTGATATCCATGATGGTTACAAAAACAATGGCGGCCGTCGACTAAAGCCGCCCCTTCCAGGAAGACGTAGCCGATCATAAATACCTGAAGGACTCAAGACAGGCCGCGGACACTATAGCGATGGTTGTTTCTTCAATTTTAGAACTACACTAATATTCCGAAGTCACACCTAGGCTTCGTGTATTGTCGAGTATGTGTGAAAACCTACATTAGGTGAATGAACATGCAGGAATAAACACTTGCGCTACAGTGCCTGGATGACATGCACGCCAAAGTTACCTAAACGTCGGTTACGCACGGATCGTAATACGTTAATTCTTTCTGAACGTAAATAATTTCTTGTTTCAGATCTGCTCGATGTAGAAGCAATGACAACTTTGTAGCGAGATGCAACGATTTCGATGTGATTGCCGAAGCGCCACGACTAACTCAAACACTAAACACAGATCATAGTCCTGCAATAATCCGAAAATGCATGCCAAACTGAAGGCTTTACTCCTTACCGTACTCTTGGATTCAACTACCACTGATGTTTTCGTAGCACTCGTCTTGCTAGTAGGCGTCGACTTGGACTCGACGACTACTGTCTTGGTGGTTGTTGTCTTTGAAGTTGGGGTCGCTTTTGACTCGATGACGACTGATGTCTTGGTGGTGGCTGACTTGGCAGCTGGGGTTGGCTTGACAGTGGTGATATTTTCTTTCTCAGAGTCGCATGTACGACGGCTGACTTTCACGTCAGACTTGCTTCTCTTCACCTTCAGGTCTGGAAGTTCCGGCACTGAAGCGGGCTCTGGCTTCTTTTTCTTGTTCAACTTACTCCTATCGACGTAGGTGCGCTAATAATAACAACACAAAACGTCGGCAACGTACTGTTTTGCAGGCACGAGCACCCAAGCCATTCTAAAGGGACACTTTACCACCGTAAAGCTTAGTTTCCGTCTTGAAATGAGCAATTGAGTTGTATTTATTTTTATGTATCTTTTCATTTCTTTCTGGCAAAAGCTAACCGGATTCCCAAAACCTATTCTAGCTCAAGAACTGCAACAAGCTGTTCAATCCAATAGTGAAGCATTGCTAGATAAAATATGGAAGCGTTATTGTAGTTTTCCCAAAAATGTGTCATTTAAAGATTTCTCAAAATTATTCATTTAACGGCTTTCTCAAACTTGATCATTTAAAATTTCCAAAAATTGGTCATTTAAAAATTTTCCCAAAATTTTGCATTTAAAGGTATTCCCAAAATTGGTCATTTGAAAATTTTCCCAAAACTGGTCAGTTAAAAGATTTTTTCCGAACGGCCAGTTGAAGATTTTTTCCGAAAATTAGTCATTTAAAGGTTTTCCCCAAAATTATTCATTTAATAATTTTTCCGAGACTCGTTTGGCCTCTTTCCAACACTCCAATATTAGGACTATCTGTCACATTAGTGAAGTTCTACAACAGGCAAGATAAACTTATCAGCAAAACTAAAATGATAATCTTATTATGTGTATTTTTTGAAGGGTGACAGATTATTTACAAAATATGAAATAATTCTTATCAAATTTCTGCCGACATTACAACAGTAGGTCAAACGATAACGAGCCCTATCACAGATTTTCGCGGTTTAGTTTGTCTGGTAGCATACATTGATAATAAACCAGTTATCATCGACAGTTAAGTATATCGAAAGTACAGCATAAAATGAGCCACATTTCAGTAATTCCACTCCGTCGCGCCCCCCTCCCCACCACCGAAGGTGATTTTATTGTATACCAATGTTTACATTAAAGGACTTTGTTACACATTACAGCCGTTGGTGTGCTCGTGGCCACAAAACAGAAGTTTGACAAAGAAACACAAATCCATAATTAAATTTTGTGCAACAAAAATTATCTAACTTTAGCAAAGAGTGACAGATTCACGAGAAAAATATTTCGACTAAATTTCGACAGTAATTAGTTTTCCTAATTTTAAAAGTAACCAACCTTTCAAAGGTACTTGGAACAAAAACATCAACACCCGAGGAATTAACATTTTATGTGGTTTTAATCAAATTCAGTTTTTCGCGATACTTTTTTTTTAACTATCTAAACCAGATCGATGTGATTTGTTAGTCAAACGTGTAAAACTCATTATGGGCGGCCAACAACAACAAAAAATCATCAGTGTAGCCCTGTATGGTTACTTCCAACTAGTTTCAAATTTTTGGCCAAAAAATTGCGAAAGTTAATACGTTAGGGATCTGTCTTTTCCGACTCGAACTGGATTTTGCTTTAAAAAAATTTACCCCCTTCTTCACTTAAAAAAGTTTTAAAATGTCGGCCGTACAAAAAAAAAAAAAAATCTAATTACACTCGTCAAATCTGAAAATTTATTATAATTTAAGTTTAAAAATAATCGTACTCTTGGCTAAGGTTGAATAAACACATAAAAATAAAATTGCACAATACAACACAACAAAAAAAACAAATTCCTACAAATCGAACGTCATAGCCTAATAATAGACGTATGCCTGCATCTGCCAGTGAACAGGAAAATCAACAAATTATGAGTGAGAAAGTCTGCTTACTGTGAAGTTCCAGCCACAATAAAAAACAGTTTGAAGTACCTTTCTAATTTAAAGGTTACATGCTGGATTTGAAAAAAAAAACTAAAAAATTAAAAAATTTTGCAGACGTCAGGTGCATCTTACGAATTCCACAAATATTAAGAGGAGAACAGCTAATCAATTACAGGGTATAGTCCACAAAAGACAGACGACCACAAATTTTCTGTGGAGTCCTACTTTTCTAGTTAGCACCCTTCAGAACCAGGAGAGGACAGAAATCTTCCCGTTTCATTAGAGTTGATTTCTGTCCTCTCCTGGTTTTGACGGGTGCTAACTAGAAACGTCGGAGCTTTGAGAAAATTTGGGGTCGCCATTTTTTTTTTTTGTTAACCACCCTGTATAAAAAATAATAATAATGTAACACACAAATCACCCAGCAAAACAGAAGGGAAAAAGGGAAAAGGATCGGCGGGAGACAGTTTTATCAGACGCAAGACGTAATCGCAGTCACATGCTGTGGATTTTTGTAAGCCTACAAAAATCCAGGATGTGCAAATAAGAAGACCAGTTCTTGTACAAGCCACACGCTGGAACAAGGTTGTGAAGTCGTATCAAAACATTTCATTTGTAATCACGCTCAGGTGGACTGGTTAAAGATCAAGTTCTTCGCCGTGAGACAACCTCAGATACGGGCGTAAGATAACCTCAGCAACTCATATTCCAACTAAACCGGAAACCAGCGGTGAGGGGTTTGGGGAGAGGGGGGGGGGATTAAAGGGAAGTGGGTTGCAACATTTCCCCACAAGTTAATGCGTTATAGCACACACAAAATGCACGCCATTCTTTACACAGGTGTTGTTACAGTTACACACAGAATACAAAAAAAAAAGAGTTTTCAAATCTACAAGAGCAAAAGTTCTTAAATTTTAATGCTACAAATACACTCTATGCTAGTAACATTATAACCACGAGAGAGAAAAAAAGCAACGGATCGGATGTCACTGCCAAAAGTTTCACATCATTTGTTTCCTACACTGTGCATTGCTAAACCAGTTTTGACACAGGGTGTCTCATAAACGTTGGGCGATTATAGCGAGCACGGAAACCAACAACAATTGCTGATAAACCCGTATCAGAAAATGAACCGTTACCGAGGTTTCGTAACGAAAACAGTTTTTTTCCGAAAATTCAAAGATGCTTAAAGATGACTTCACAACATAACTTGGTACTCGTTCACAGCATTGTAGGTGCTATGCAATGGTACAAACTCAAATCCATCATTTAAAACAACGAATGACAATTGGAGTTGGAGTAAGATGTGGTTTTAATCCTAATCCTAAAAAAAAAAAAATGTTTGTGTAAACAGATCACCTACCAAAACTAACTCCCACACAGAAAGGAAACTTGGGGGCGATTCGACAATTGTTCTAGAAATCTGACAGAAGCTAGAGAATTGTTTCTGATCATGTGTATGATTTAGTTTACAAGTTCGGGGGATGAGCGGTTTGCCCGAATAAGCCCAAGCCTCCTTAAAAAAATCGACGATAAAATCCAACTTTTTTTCCCAGCAGTTTTACGTATCTGTGTTATCTGTCCATTCGTATTTATTTAAAGAGGAATTCCGTTGATTTGAAACAACTGTTCAACAGTGTATAACGAATATAATATTATCCACCCTAACGCACATTGTAGTAGGCTACGGAGTCGAGGGGGAGGGTTGCTGTTGCTCTCTCCTCGGAGCCCCATAAACCAAAACGATTGGAACGTTAAAAAAATTTTTTTTCAGTTTTTAAAACTGCAATAAATACCTGTTTGTTTACTTTTCGAAAATTTTACTCCTAACTTAAGGAGTATGGAAGGTAGGGGGGTGGGAGCATATGCCCCCCCCCCCCCCCAAATCCCCGAGTGTGCCAAAAATTACACTCTCACTTAAAAGTGACCTATCAATCGTCAGTAGCGTGCACAGACCACTGATGTGGCAGGGGCAACTTTTGTAAAAGGGCAAGCTAAGGGTTTTTTTTCCCTGGGGACCTTTTTTGGGGGGGGGCTCGTGAATCTTTTCTTTTACCCTTTTTTAAGCTTGTCTCCGTTTATCTTTTTATGCCCGTTTCCTGGCTTTTTTTTACCCTTTTTTGGCATCTAGGCCCTTTCCCTTTCGCTGGCTGCAGCACCATAGTTTACCGGTTCAGAAAACCAAAAGGGCATTTTTTCCGAAGAGGGCAGGTGCAATGCGCCCCCCTCCCTCCTCCTCCTGTGTACGCCACTCTCAACCGTGCGAACAACACGCTAAACCGTCGTTTACTACTATCATAGCAGCAACATCAACAGTGTTGTTCGGGCGGCGAGGTCGGGGGGGGGGGGGGGGGGTGTGCCCTCCTCGGAGACCCGTAAACCAAAACGGTTTGAAACGTT
Source organism: Lithobius niger (assembly GCA_023313725.1). NCBI lineage: Eukaryota > Metazoa > Arthropoda > Chilopoda > Lithobiomorpha > Lithobiidae > Lithobius > Lithobius niger. Next base: position 897 of record JAHWFP010120873.1, on the reverse strand, counting down.
AAAAAATGCAATTTTCATTTCTTAAAACTGCAATATATGGTTTGTTTACTTTTCGAAAATGTTACTCATAAGTTAAGAGTCGGGGGGGGGGGGAGGAAGCAAATGACCCCTTTCCCCGATTGTGCCGAAAATTACACTCACGCTATCAAAAGTGACCTTATCAAATCGTACGCACAATACGCTAAACCGCCACACTTACAATCCATCATCGCAGCAACAAGAATAAGAACTTGGCTTCAATAATTTTTGGCGCCGATCGCTTCGGCACATTTCGACGAGGCGTTTGTTAAATAGCCGACCCACATGCACCCTTTCGTGGTCGACTTTCATGTGGTGCCAAACTGGCACTCACAACTGTCTGGTTGCAAAAGAAAAGCCACTCGTGTGAGTAGACATACTTGAGTAAACAAGCCGTGGAGTTGTCGACAACATGTAAATCACCAACTCCTGTATTTATAAAACGTAAAGGCAACATTTAAAACGACATTTAAATAGAACCCCAACGTTTTACGTGTAGCTGGAGAACGAAAAGATTACCAGTATTTCCTAGTTTTGCAGAATGGTGAATACGTTCACGGAGCAAGGCGCTGATTTAGCGCCCCCCCCCCCCCCACCCCCTATCGCAATTAAACAGCAGATTGAACTCACCAGAGTCTACCTAAGTATAAACCAGTTATTTTTTAATGATGTAATTTTTTGGGGGTTGGGTAGGGAGGATGGGGGAATTCATAAAAAAAGCAGAAAGATAAAAAGCACTTTACTAATTAAATATACAGTATACATTACAAATAAAAACGTCAAGTGTGCCGTAAGAAATAGGTTATATGATTGAAGTTTCATTTTACTTGTTAAAATGTACACGGATAAAAATTGGTGATTTTTAATTGAAATAATCAA
>JAHWFP010120870.1:0-29246 GCA_023313725.1 Lithobius niger | reverse complement strand
TAGGGCTAGTATTAACCAAACATCTGGCAAGAAGGATCGGAATTTCTTTGCATTGTGGTAAAAATATGCCACTTTGCTGTTCAGGATAGGCTTGGTGGAGAACGCCGCAAATTTTTGTCTCGCTGTTGTTTGGTAAAACAACATCTTTGTACAAAGAAACGGGTATCTCAACGTAATATTGTTGAGGTGTCGGATTCCAAATAGATCGTGGATTTTCTGCTGTTTCGTCATCTGAAGAAATATTGATCGTTGCAATATGCTCAGTTGAGACATTATAATTTTCGAAATTAATTAGCTCCTTGTTCTGACCATAATTTTCCCAAGCATCAAAAGGTGATGGAGACAAATTAAATTTGAGATCCCCTATTTCAAAATTTGGTCTGAACAATTTAGCTTAACCAATTCCGGTTGTTTTGACAAAAAATCGTAACCCAATAAAATGTGGATTTTTCCAAAACTGCCATCGGGAACGACTCTGAACTGCTGGTTTGTGGAGAATCCGCATTTGCTTACTTCAGCGATCACTATTTTTTCTTCTGTTATCTTTTTTCCACCGACACCTACAGTATTAAATTTACGGGAGCTACTGTTTTGACTTCGTGACATTTAATTTGTGGGTTTTTCAACAATTCTCGTGCAGTAGATGATTCGATCAACGAAACACCAGCTCCGCTGTCTAAAAGTGCTACTTTACTTAAATTGCCGAAATTAAAAATTAAGTGGGGTCTTGGGTAAGCAGATTTTGAGTTATAGCCTGTACAGTCGACGCGAGCGTAAGTTAGCTCTTCTTTGTCGCTTGCTTTGTCCCTTGGATCTAGTTCTAGAAGTAGGCCGCCGCTAGATGGAGTTGAAATGGCGTTGGGTTGCTTGCTAGCTCGGATTTTTCTCGTTGCTCTATTTCCTTTTTTCTTCTCGTTTTTTCCGTTTTTCTTCTGAAATGACTTTTGGGTTTAATGTGCTGTCCCAATAAATAAGACAGTTTGTTGGTGATGTTACGGATGGAATTAAAGGAATGCGTAGCTTCCATTCTTGCTGGTTATTGTCAGAAATCTTGATTGCTTCGCCGGAGTGAATTAAATGTGATTTACGTTCGTTGGTGTCCGACGTGCTTCGGAATTCGACTGTCCTGTCGTCTACGATTAATTCCAGAACGATGGGGTTGTTTGATCTTGATAAATTTAGTTCCGAGTGGAAATTTGTAGAGTCGATGCCGTCTTCGAATAGTGTTAACATGACTGAGTCGCATGTTAGCTTGAAGGTCTTGTTAATTTTGTTGAGTAGCTCCGAAAAATTTGGTGTGAGGTGCGAGTTGAGATTTAAAGCTGGAGCTACGTATTTATCGGGGATAGCACCGAAATACGAAGCTAGTCTTGGCAGTGTCAGCGTCCTGTCTTTTAATGCAAGTTTTTGTTGATGCCAGTCGACTTTAGAATAAAGATCAAGGAGTAAACCAGCAGCGTTGATTGTTGAATGGATTTTCTTGCTGTTGAATAATTTGTTAGTTTGTTCTCTAGGCGTGGGGGTGGGGGTGGATGATGGAGTTTCAGGGTTTATGGTACCAGTTGCGTTGATCGGAATTTTTTCCGTGCTGCTGTACCCTGCTAACTCAAAAAGCCTGTTACTTTTTTAGCTAACGTCTAGTTTTTTGACTGCTGGGTTGTTGAATTGCGTGGCTGAACGAAGTTTGCGTTGCTTCCTCCGTGGTTGTTGTTGTTATTACGGCGTTTGTAGGTGCTTAGGTTGAGTTGGGAATCATTCCTAGTTCCCTGGTTGTAGCTGCGTTGTTGGTTTTGGTTTTCTCTTTGTTGTTTGTAGCTGCCTTGGCCTCTTCTTCTGGGGATTGGTTTTCCTAGTTTTTCTAGTCTTCGTGCATTTGCCTGTCGTACTAATTCTAGGTGGTTGTCCTTAGTCCTACAATTTTTGCTTATATGGTTTTGGCCGTAGCATTTGAAGCACGAGAGTGTTTCTTTCTTTTCCGGCTGGAAAGCGTCGACTCTTGCTTCATTTACGGTTGTTCTTAGCTTGAGGTTGTTTACTTCCCTTCTTTTTTGTTCTAGTTCTTGCATAATTTTGGCTAATTCGTCTGATGCTACGGTTACAGTCTTGTCGGAAGGGGAAGCTGCTGCTGCTGTGTTGTTTTGTTGCTTGGCTGGATTTTTCCGTGTTGGTTGTGGTGTATCGCCACTTTCCCAGTCTGCGATCTCGGTCTGTCTCTTCAATGTTAGGTTTAACATTTCTTTCCAAGTCTTCGGATTCATAGTGGCTAGATACGTTTCTATCTTCTCTGGCATGGTTGCTTTGAAAGTGCATCTTAAGCCTTGGTCTCTTGCTCGTTCTTTCAAAATCTTCTCAATGTCACTTTCACCTGGCTGTGTTATCCAAATTTCCGATGCCATTATCTCTAGCCTATCAGCAAAAGCGTTGACGTCTTCGTCTTCCATCATTCGAGCACGCTGGAATTTATTTCGTGTGGATTCGGCGCCTCCTCCACCGAAACGTTCGATGAGGGCAGTCTTGAATTCGTTCCATGTAGTTATCCTAGAGATCAGTGGGCTTGTAGCTATGAATCGGGCTGCTCTTCCTACGCATTTATTGGCTCACTGTCAGGGAGGTTAGGATCAATTTTCCTGAGATTGTCCGTTAGCAACAGAAAAGTGAAAATGTCCGTGTTATTTTCACCCGAAAATTTGATTAGGCCCTTCTTTGAAGTTCGGACGTCTACCCACATTCGTGCTTCACTTCTGTTGGAGTTTCTGTTGCTATTGCTGGGTTGATTTGTGCCTATCTTCTCGACAATCTCCCTCAATGCGTCTACATGGCTGGTGTTAGCTTCTTGTAGGCCTGTGATGATACGTGACAGATGGCTGTTGTCAGAAAATGTTGGGCTAGCTGCCAAATTAACGTCATGACGGCGAGGGGTGGGGGAGCGTCTATGGTGGTTTGCCATTCTGTCTAAAACTTCGGTTAAAAGTTCTTGAGTTGGGGAGCGGTAACGGTAATTATCCCTAACGTTATCGTGGTAACGTAAACTCCTTGATGAATAGGCCCGATGTTGTGGTGATCTACTTCTGGAGTGGGACCTAAAATTTCTTCTTTCCCTATCTGGCGATTCGCTACGTGCACGATGTGGTGGGGGATCGTGAATTGGGCTGCTTGAAGCGTTGGCTTCCCTGCTATGCTTAGCTGCTGGCTGTTTATCAGCTGCCGTGCTATGCTGTTTAGCAGGTGCTTTTGGCGCGCGAGTGCGTTGTCTGCTCTGCCGAGGCGGAATCGGCTGCTGGGCGGAAAGAGCAGGTGCATCGGCGGTATCCAGAACGGGGGGAACAGGTGGAATTTCACCGTGTTGGTCGGGCAAGACTGGGGCGGGTGGAATGACGGCTTGCGCGTCGGCCAGAAGACGGGGTTTCACAATAGTTCTACCGCTAGACGAAAGCTTTGGATCCTTCCTATTTTTAGGAATCGTCTTTTTGCTTTTGCTAGCTGTAGTTGACTTTTTGTGACTAGGCATGGTTATTATGACCTGTTAATCAATCTAGTTTTAACTGGGGATTTTTTTTTCTTATTTAGGGTAGCCTACTTGCTCTACGTTTTCTTTCTTTCCTCTTATTTGGGTAACCTACTTGCTCTACTTTTTTTTTTCTTATTTAATCTGAAAAATCGCTCCTTTGCTCAACTATAACTGTAACGTGCTGCCGTTTTCTTAATGATTAGGCGTGGGTATTGTTCGAATTATCACTTCGACACCATTGTAAATCTCTCATAATATCTTCTATTGTAAGACACAGTGGTACGATAATAATAATCGTACCGTCGGCACAAATGCTAATAATCTAACAACAGCACATAAAGCAATAAATGAGCAAAGTAAGGGAGTCCACACAAGTTCTATGATCCGAAAGCTATTTATTCAGTTAATTATGTTTAGGGTTATCCCTCCCTTTAAATCAGTTAAACTTCGTAATATTAAATTAAAGCACTCCTAAAATAATCGGACCAAGGGAAATAAGAGAAAGGGAGCTCTTTAAGAGATGCGCCCTTTCTTAACTCTGAACCGGACTTAGGCTCTAAAGGAGGGAAGCTCCTTCAAAATTCGGCTAAGTCCGATCGTAAAAATTACTTAACTCAGAATAATTCCGGCTGGGAATCCTGGGGTGGTCGACTCAGAGACGGGTGGCTTTTTAGGTCCAAAATCGTCGGGAGAGAGAGTGAAAAAGGCCAGGGAGGTCGTTTTTAAAGGGGACCCGTATCCTGGTCTTTTGTATTGCTGAAGATGCGCAATTGGATGCTGCGGTAGCAGGGAGAGATGATTGGCTCAGGAGCCGGACCACTGATGTCTACGGAGTTTCTGGATAGGGCCACATGTGATAGCTATTATAGGTGCATAAGGCAGAGGCCAAGTGCACTGAATGTCGTCTGCTAAGCTAAAGCTAATGTTATTCTGATAATAATAAATGGACGTTGTAAGACTGTTGCTGTTAATAAGTTAATGTTATATTGGTAAGAAGTATCGGTTGTGTAACGTTAGTTACCGATACCGATACCGATTACCGATATTTTATATCGGAAAGTACTAATTCTTAAAATAATTACACTGAATCATAATTCAGCGTCAGCGACTATCCTGTATCAAGAATAAACGGCCTAGGTTTATTACTATTTCAAAACAACATGCGGCCCCGAAAATGGAACTTTTGTTCTGCTCGTGTTCTTGTAGCTGTTTTCCTTGTGGTCCTAAATCTAGGCTGTCAACTCGTTTTTTGAATGGTCATCTCCCTGCTGACTATCCCCATTATTATCATTTGCTTGAACAGCCGAAACCTGATTTTTTTGAAAACCACTGTTGTAATAATGCCCCGAATTTTGTTGTTGTTGTGGCTGGTTGTGATGCTGCTGGTTTCCATTACTTTGCTGATTTTGCCTATGACCACCACTAGCATTGCCACCACCATTATTTTGTTGACCATAGCTGCTCCTATATCCATTGTTAAATTGCGAGGTAGCTCTGTAACCGTTATTCCCACTGTTACCATTATATTTGTTTCCATTTCCACCTCTAAAATTTCCTCTTCCCCTGTAGCCACCTCTGTTACCCTTATAGCCATTTACACCAGAAAAATTCGACTGAGCCCCACTGCCAAATTTTTCCTGATTTCTGTGTCTAAGAAATTGTACATTCTCCGGCTTTGTGCGACAATCCCTCTTTAAATGTCCACTTCCCAAACATCGGTAACACGAACGGTTATCCCCTTGACATGGACGAACCGTGTTAACCCTGGCTTCGTTTACCCCTGTTTTATGTGCCGCTAATTTATTCATGCCTTTCTCTAGTCTTTCGAACTTATCCACCAGAGTGCCTATAGCCAAATTATTTGCGCCTAGTTCAGCTATCTTGGCTGAATCCTTACCCCTGCACTGTTAACCTCTTTCCCTATGCTTTTTCCACTCTTAACCCCTTCCATAACTGAGCGTTTCCTAATCGCTGCATTATATATTTCCCGAAACATTCCAGGTTCCTGAGACGTAATGTGGCCCTCAATTTCCCGTGGCATGGCGTGATGAAAAGCATCGTGCAATCCCTCATCCTTGCATTCTAATTTGCGCTCCCTTTCCCTTCTGCTATCCCCCGGCTTCCCCCGCCAAATTGCTGCTGCCATTCCTTCCAATCTTTCCGAAAAATGTTCTATTGTCTCCCCTTCTTCCATTGCCGTAGCATAAAATTTAGTCTTAGTAATGCATTGTCCTGCACTTCCAAAACGATCAATTAAAACTTCTTTGAAATTTTTCAATCCTTGGCACCAGCAATTTGTGGATTTGTAGCCAAAAATTTTGCCACATTCCCCGCACACTTACTACATGCTACCGATACAAGTTCCGAATCCTTTAAAGAAGGATCAAGAGTTTTCAAATTTTCGACCATCAACGCAAATGTGAAAATATCTAGCTTATCATCCCCGTTAAAGGAAGCGATTGCCTTTTTGGCATCCCGAATTTCCGCCCAATTTCTACTATTTTCAGAAGTTTTATGTGCACCCAATCTCCCAATTACATCTGTCACCTTTTCCATCAATTCAGCATGAGAATCATTAGCTTTCTGCATCGAGCGATCATGTTGATCCCCGCTCACTTGCAACACCGCTGACATTACTTGCGGCAATGTTTGCATCAAGGTTTGAGCTAAAACATTACCCAAAACATTTTCATCCAAAATTCCCTGTACCCGCTGTGGGTCGTCCGCAGGCGGAGCATTTAACAATTCCCCACCATTAGGAAACCAACCCACCGGATCAACTGGCGTCCTTGTTTCACGCCTGCCCCTTTCAGCATTGCTGCCTGTTTCCCTATGAATCGGCGAACGTAAGCGCAACCTCTCCCAAGTCGGAGGTGGCGTGACATCACGTTCCCGATCCGTGTTGTCCCCACTATCCAAATCAGATTCTGTTATCGGAACCCTTATACGAGAGCTCTTTGGCGTGCTGGTCGAAATCTGGCTCAAATCAACAAAATCTGCCCTATTCAAAGGTTTAGTAATTAATCTCCCTCTCGATGAACGTTTAACCGCACTTCGAGTTGTTCTACCTCTTGCCCTAGGAATTATAAAAAAAAAAAAAATTATTTATACCCCCCCCCCCCCCAAAAAAAAAATTAAAACTGTTCGCCCCTTTAACTCCCAATCAACGATATTAACTTTCCGTTGTAATTATTTCCACCAACACACCAATTATTGTAACACAACACTGCACTTTCCCTCAAAAAATGTATATCAACCGTGTCACATTCTTATCAATATTTATCACAAATTCCCAACCGACAATCGACTTTCAATCCAACACTAAATCAATTTCCCAATTAAAACGCAAAACTCCCCAACATTCCCCAAATGTCAACAATCAATTCAACACAATCCAGCAGAAATCAATTTCAAATCAACACAATCCAGCATAAATCAATTTCAAATCAACACAATCCAGCATAAATCAATTTCAAATCAACACAATCAGCTGCAACCAAGAATCAAGACTCGCAACTTCCTTTTAAAAAATATATACCCTTCAAAACCACTAAAATCCGCACAAAATCCACTTGCAATCTCAATAAATCACCAACAATTTAAATTTCTACTGGCCAAAATTTCCTTCTATAGCCTAGGCTAATAAATCAATACTACTCGAAAAATTCCTAAGCTTTTTCACATTATGCGTGGCTTACTTCTGCACCACTGTTATGGTTCAATACTCCAGCAATACTGTAATATAAGCCATAATATGTCAGGGTGTATTTGTTTATACTGTCAATAAATGTATAATAAATCACACAACAACCATGGACTGCTAACCGCCTTCTTTACTGTTTAGAATAACCACTACAACAAATAGTTTAAAAGGTCTGCACTTAATCACATAACCAACTACTTGTTGAGTATTTAGATTTAACACCGATAAAAGGTTGACACCTAAACCTAGAGATCCCTCACTCTAACCTTAACTCGACGACACCTATGTTATTTTAAATAATGGCCAAACGGTATTTAAATCAATTCGATCCTATTAATTAATAATCACTCTGATTCCTGCTTGCTTAATAATGAGCAATCAATAACACTTCGATTATACTCATCTGCTACAAGTCCGGCTCGCGTCTTGCAGAGAAGCCAAGTCGCTCGCCACCCAAACAACCTTGAATACAGCTGATTGGACCAGCGGAAGGAAGAACCTTACTCTCTCGAAAATGCCGCACAAGAGAGAGATCGTCTCGTCTCTTTTCGTGTCTTTTGCTCTGCTCCGATTCCCCGAATTCGTGTTTCGAAATACAACCACCCAAATATGTCTTGAGTTCTCTAGAACTCTTCCCGTTTAGGCAAGATAATTGTTCGTTCTAGTAATTTGGCTAACTGAATGCCGATACTGCAAACTGAAGCTAAACTGCTGCTTCTTATGAATTTTCCTTATATGTCAATACTTCTGATAATTTAGAGTGTGTCAACCATTTACCTGAATGCTTTCAAAGCCTCCTTATTTAAGAATTGCAATACTTTCTTTCACTCCACGTTTTGTTTATGCTTTTAATAATTAAGCTATATTTATGCCAACAATTATTTCCATCTATTAAATTATTCCATATGTTTTAAATGTCAATAATTAATAACTGCCTTAATATGACTTTATTAATAACTTAATTAATATCATAATTGATATAATAATTTATTAATTTATGTACTCATTTCCACAACACGAGAGAGAACTCGATAGGTTTAGATGCTGCAATGCTAATTTGCTGGCAACCCACATTTAGGCCTATTAATGTCAGTTGATCGCTTGAAATTGGGGTGTCTAACATTCAGTAGAATGGAGCCCCATACAAGCAATACTTTAGCTTTTTAGCTTGCTGGAGCCAGTCTAGTTTTGTGCTTGTTAAAATTACCCCAAGCAGTGTGATACACACAGTATTTATTTATTTATAACAATACATTTGTCGCAAATCTTGCGTGAGGCTCGGGAAAAGCCGCGTCATTTAAGTTTTGGTTGCGACGTTTAATTTAGATGTTAATGATAATGATAACGATGTCCTACTGCTCAATAATAAGTTTGCCGTTGTAAACGATAAGGCATTCGTAATTTAGCCAATTGTGCATAAAAATGAGAAACAATTCCTTACCTTAATTCGAAGTTCGGCAGCAGGCTCAAGGCGGCGACTTAAACTGTTGCTAAGTAACGTAGCATGGACCTTTATTAATACGTCTGCAATTTATCTCAGGTGAACTTGTTATTGGGGTTTTAGGTTTGTCCGTGGGACTTTGTCATGTAGTTTGGTAATAAGATTAGCTGTGTAAGAGGTCGCTGGATTAGAAGTTGCTCGTGATTCACGTGGATGTGAAAGTTGTGTATTGTTAGAATTGTACTGCTAAATTTCAACTAAAATAAAATCACTTCGTCGGCTGGCAGCGATCCAGCAGCATCTCATTAAATGGCCTGCCTTCTTCCTTTCAGGGGGGGTGACTTAACAGGAGGGTTAAGCCTCACTTAACCCTTTTTCTGCCTTTTGGGTTAGGGTTACTTTTAAGCCTTTGCTCTTGATGTGAAGTTTATCTTGTTTGCTACTAATCTCTTGTTTTCAGAAGCCATGTAACTCTCTTACCCTCACGAACCTAAGTCCACCCTATATGTAAGTAGTGTAAGGTCCGAGGATAACGTAGCCTTGCCTTATTAGCTAGCAAGATAATCGCTACACCTCGAAGGGCAACTTATGTAGAAGGCTGCCTAGCTTGTAAGCCCCACCCAACCCCCAACCTAAATTAGCTCTTCTTCAGTCTAATACTTTTGCTCTCCCACTTCGCCGATTTCCGTCATGGTGCCGAAACCCGGGCACAACCAAGGAAGACGCACGTAAGATCTTTTGTCGGCAGGTGGGTGAGGGTTGTGGTTCGTTAGCATTCCTTTCGCCTTACCCACTTAGAGGTAGTGTCGCTTGTGCGGCATCCGATTTGCCTTTCCCATTAGGGGAAGGGCGAATCTCGAATGTGAATTTCTTTTGTTTAGTTGGTGGCTTCTTTGTTTTGTTGAAGGTTTGACTGCTTACGTTAGTGTTACTTGTATAATTTAAGGATGGATCTAGCCCAGTTAAAAAAATAGTCGTGCGGCTCGACGCCCTATTTTATCTAGGTTGTTTGACGAATTAACTCGGGCGATAGCTGATGCTGACAGATTGTTAGTCGAAACATTGCTTGAAAAGATTCAGGTGAAGGAGGCAGCGCTATTGTTAATAAATGAACAATTGGAAGTTGCTAGTCCGGCCGGTGAAGTAGCTGCTGAAGTGACAAACAATGATGTTTTCAATGATGTCATTATTGATGCTAAAATCCGAGCAAACAGATTCTTGAAGAGTAACCCTGCGGTGCAACCCGCTGCTGCATTGACCGGTGCTGCCAGGACAACCAAGTTTGCCAATTTGCCCAAGCTGCAGATTGCCAAGTTCGATGGAACAGTTTCGGATTGGGAAAAATTTTCCGACGAATTTTGTGCAGGAATTGACCAAAACACCGACTTGGCTAAAATTGACAAGTTTAATTATTTGAGGGGCCTGCTAAAGGAGTCTGCAAGTTTGACTATTGTCGGTTTATCACTGACAGAGGCTAATTATGATACTGCTTGGAAGCTGCTTCAAGAAAAGTATGGTGACCCACAATTATTAATTGCTGAACACATACGTCAATTGTGGGATTTGAAGAAAGTCACTCGAATGGACAATGCAGTGGAGCTACGAAGATTAGTGGAAGATTTTCAGAAGCATATCAGGTCTTTGGAAGTGCTTGGTCAAGATGTGTTTAGCATGGGAGCGTTACTGTGCCCGATTTTACTGAAGTGTTTGCCAAACCCTGTTGTTCGTGAATGGCATCGCAAGAACAATGGAGCTGCTGTTTATGATTTGTCACTAATGGTTGAATTTGTTAAGGAAGAACTGAAGGGTATAGAACTTACCTACGGTGCCTCACAATTCAAGGAAGGAGCTTCTGCAGTCGATAGTGGTCGCAAGAAGGAAATTTCAAGAGCTTCAGCTTCAGCTTTGCTTACCACGGATGAGGCCTCTACTAATATGCCTAGTCGTAGACCTTATTGCGTATTTTGCAATGAATCGCATACATCCTCGTCTTGCCCTAAGTATGTGACTATGGAAGAACGTTGTGTCTCCGTAATGGCCTCTCGTAGGTGCTTCCATTGTTTAAAGAATTCTAATCATTTTGCCAGTTCCTGCGATCAGCGAATCATTTGTCGAGTCTGCAATTCTCGCAGGCATCATACCCTTTTATGCCAGAAGCGCACCTCTCCTTCAGCTGCCCTTCCTGCAATCCAGTCGAGTTCCCCTTGAACCGGTCTCTGGAGGTGTCAAGGAAAAGGTGGTGCCAAGTGCTAAAGGAAGTAAATCCGATACATCGCAGTCTGCATTAATTACTTCCACATCCTGGTCAAAAAAGTAGTGGATCTAAGATGGTTTCAATTTTGCAAACGATACGAGTTTGGATCCAGCATTCTGGTGGAACTAAAGAGATAGTAATTTTAGTGGACAATGGATCTGAAAGATCATTTATCTCTTCTCGACTGGTGGAGCAACTGCACTTAACTATTGAAGGGGAAGAAGACACTCTCATTCGTTCCTTTGGAGGCATGAAAAAACAGCAAAGAAGCAAAGTGATTTCCTTTTGTCTAATTGGCGGCAATGGAGTGCAGTTAAAGTTGTCAGCCTTAGAAGTACCGGAAATTGTGTCACGGTGTCAAGATTTGGGAAACCAGTTTGGTGGAGAGGTTTCTACGGGATAACCGCACATACAGTTGGAATCAGAAGATGGGACCTGGGAAATTGCAACGGTTGATGTTCTGATCGGTGCTGATCAATATTGGTGAGTAATGACTGGCCAAATGAAGAAATTGAGTGCAGCACTCATGTCTACTCAAAGCGTTTTTGGCTGGATGTTGCAAGGTAGCACTCCGATGCATGGTCCTTTGTCACACTCTTTGTCAATGTGTGTAGCTACTTCAAATGAAGAGGATCCGTCTTTGCAAACGAATTTAGTACGAATGTGGGAGCTTGACAGTAGTGGCATCATGGCCAAGGAAGACAGATCACCACAGACGTTAGAACAGGTGGAAGTTCTCAAGTTTTTTCATGAAACGAGCACATTGCAAGAGGCCCGTTATCAAGTTCGTATTCCTTGGAATCAACACAAGTTGGAACTGTCTGAGAATTTTGATGTCGCATTAGAAAGATTGCCTACTTTGGAAGCTTAAAACGGACCCTGTGTTTTTTGAACGTTATAAAGTGGCGCTGTTAGAATACGTCCAGAATGGTCATGCAGAAGAAGTAAGTTTGGAAGATCATAATGCGACAGTTTATTACATGCCTCATCATGCCATTGTTAAAGAAGATAGAGCTACTACGAAGATTCGCATAGTTTTTTATGCTTCTTCCAGCCCTGAGGGTGGTTTTTCATTGAATAGTTGTCAACATGCAGGTCCAAGTCTCAACCCATCTATCTTTGAATTGTTGCTTTCTTTTCGGATTGCACAAGATTGGAATAACCACTGATTTGTCCAAAGCCTTTCTGCAAGTGAGACTGCACCCTGAAGATAGAGATGCCACAAGATTCTTGTGGACGGACAGCCCTTGGAAACGAGGTACTCAACCTTCTCTGCGAGTATTTCGAATGACTAGTGTGCTGTTTGGGATGAAGGCCAGCCCTTTTTTGCTAGCAGCAACTATTCGTCTTCATGCAAGTACCCATCCCTTGAGTGACGAAGAATTTAGTAAGCATTTAGCTGATCATACTTATGTTGATGACTGCTTATCAGGAGAAGAGTCTATAAAAAAGGCCTATTTGCTTTCTAAACGAATTCACGATTTTATGCTGAAGGGCGGCATGCAATGTACCAAATGGGCCACAAATGATGACAATCTTTGGAAATTATGGATTTCTGATGGTTTAGTGCCGGCAGAGGAGACAGTAGAACAGAAGGTTAAGGTGCTGGGACTGAACTGGGATACAGCAACTGATGAATTTAGTTTTCGTCATGCAGATTTGATAGCAGCAATCGAGGTCGACTCTTGTACCAAACGAAGTTTGTTGGGAATTCTTGCTCGAATTTTTGACCCGTTGGGGCTGTTGGCGCCCTTTGTAGTAATTATCAAGTGTCTTCTTTAAGACTTATGGAGGCTGAAGGCTGATTGGGATGTAGTCATGCCAGACAAGTTGTTAGCCAGTTGGGTACAGTGGAAAGAAGAGATGCAGTATGTGACTGAATTCAGGATTCCAAGAAGGGTTCCAGATACATACCTTTTGCGATGCTGGACCACGGGTGTATGCAGCTGTAGTGTACTTTCGATTTCCTACAAAAGGAAGGGAGCAGTTCCAAACATGCTTTGTGACGGCCAAATCTAGATTAGCCCCTATTCAGCCTATGTGTATACCTCGGTTGGAACTTTTGGCGTGTCTAATTGGAAGTCGTCTATCAGCCAGTATTACTCAAGTTTTAAAGTGTGAGCAAGCTGAGCAATTTGTTTGGTCTGATTCAAAGGTGGCCTTGAAATGGATAGAAGATGTTCCGTCAGATGGAAGTTGTTTGTGGCTCGTAGAGTGCAAGAAATTCAGTCGACTGCAAGGGACAAAGGCAACTGGAATTATTGTAGTAGTAAGCAAAACATTGCTGATATAGTTACCAGGGGACAAAGCTTGCCCAAGTTAATGCGGAACAAAGAATAGTTACATGGTCCCACATGGCTGAGTTTGCCCCAAGATAACTGGAACCTATGTCCGTCTTCATTACAGGAAGAAGAATTAGTTGCTATCAGTCAGAAAGAAGATTCGATGGTTGCTGTACAGCTAAATCTCTGTTCTGAACCGTTGTTGAAATCGGATGATTTTAGTTCCTGGCAACGATTAACCAGAATTACTGCCTGGATTAAGCGTTTCTGTAGTAACTGTCGTAACGCAACTAAAAGGAAAACCCCATGGCTAACCTTTACTGAGCTTCAAGCTGCTGAGAGATACTGGATTGCTGTAATTCAAGTACAAACCTTTGCCAATGAATTTAAAGCTTTATCGACTCATAAAGAAGTAAATAAAGGACTCTTACATTTATCAATTTAAGCCCTTTTTGGATGAAGAGAAATTTATTCGTTTAGGTGGAAGACTCAGATTTCCAAAGTTTTCAGAAGAACAGAAACACCCTTTTCTCTTGAAAGGTGGAGGATTGGTGGATTTGCTTATACGAGACAGGCATATTAGAATCTTGCATGGAGGAGTTCAAAGTACACTTGGATGTCTCAGAAACGAATTTTGGATCTTGCGTGGTCGTCAGGCAGTTTGCAAAGCCATACATGGGTGTATGAAGTGTAGAAGGTGGAATACCAGGCCAGCAAGTGAGATGGAAGCACCTTTGACAGAAGAGCGAGTTACAGAAACAAGTCCTTTTTTTTCTACGGGGATAGATTTCTGTGGACCAGTAGCAGTCAAGACACATGATGGAATAGCCCAGGCTTATATGTCTGTTCACCTGCGCAGTGACTCGTGCATTGCATTTAGAACTTGTTGCGTCCCAAAGTACAGCAAATTTTATTTTAGCCTTTAGACGGTTCGTGGCCAGAAGAGGTGGTTGTCGAATAGTGTACAGTGACAATGCACAAACATTTCACAAGGTGGATCGTTTGTTAAGAGAAAGTTGTGCTTGGCTACATGATACTCAGCTACAAGAGGTGGTGACTGGCCTAGGGATCGAGTGGAAATTCATAGCCCCAAGAGCGTCATGGTGGGGTGGATTTTATGAAAGAATGGTGCAATGGTAAAATATCATTTACGACGCACTTTAGGCTCAGCTATGTTGTGTGCAGATGAATTGTATACTGTACTCACGGAAATAGAAGCAATTGTCAATAATCGCCCTTTAACGGTTATTACAGAGGATTTTTCTGATGCTGAATATCTAACGCCTGCACATTTTCTGCTTGGGAAAAAGGGTGGTTGCTTAACCGATAGTTTGTTGTTTTACACTGACGTTCCCACAAATCCACAGTTGATTAGAAGATGGAGATATCGTGGACAGTTAATGAAGAAGTTTTGGAATCAGTGGCGTCGTGACTATTTGCTGCAACTCCGAACGGCACATGAAGTTCGGAGAACAAACCAATAGGATGCTATTCAGCTGCATGACGTAGTGCTGCAAATAGAAGAAAAGTTACCTAAGGGGAGATGGAAATTAGCTCGGGTAGTGGAGTTAACAAAAGGAAGAGATGGAAAAGTACGATCTGTTATGCTACAGCATGCTGACGGAAGCTTATCACGAAGAGCTGTACAACACATTTGTCCACTGGAAATTGTGTAGGCGCGTACACTGCGTGTCTTGTCCTGCATCTCGTTTTAGCTTAACAGGGCATAGATTCGCTTACAAGATACAGAAGCAAGTAATGAAGAACACCCATGAAGAAGATATTATTGTGAGGTTACATAACACATGATAGGGACGCATATCACAGTTTTTGACGGAGTTACACTCAAACATTATTAAACTTTTGCTCATCTGTGAAGCAGAAGAGATTTCAGTAGTTAGTTCAGTAGTTGTCTACTACATCTTTATGCCTATTCTTCGGTCTAAATTCATTGGTCATAGGGTACTGATGATTTAGCAACGTTTGGATTTGGGGAGGTTTGTCTACTCGCCTTTCGTTCTGTCTCGGGAGAGGTGTTTAAGAGGAACCAGAAATCTACCAGTAAAAATTTCTAGGCATAGCACAATATTCATCGCATAGTCCACTACAGTGCGATTTTTGCCGACTGATGAAGGTTGTTTTTATACTCCGGGCAATATTCCCCCCTGAAGAATTCGTACTTCGTGAAGTATTGACAAAGTATTGAAGATTAATCTGGAAGACGGAGTAGTGGGTTTGCAACAAGATGAATCTTTAGAAGATTTAGCAAGTCCTACTTAGGTGAAGATTTGCATTGAAGTTATTTGTATTTATGATTGTATTCTTGTATTGCTTTCTCCCTTTCGTGTTAGGGGTTTGAGCATGTCGCAAATCTTGTGTGAGGCTCGGGAAAAGTCATTTAAGTTTTGGTTGCGACGTTTAATTTAGATGTTAATGATAATGATGTCCTACTGCTCAATAATAAGTTTGCCGTTGTAAACGATAAGGCATTCGTAATTTAGCTAATTGTGCATAAAAATGAGAAACAATTCCTTACCTTAATTCGAAGTTCGGCAGCAGGCTTAAGGCGGCGACTTAAACTGTTGCTAAGTAACGTAGCATGGACCTTTATTAATTTGTCTGCAATTTATCTCAGGTGAACTTGTTATTGGGGTTTTAGGTTTGTCCATGGGACTTTGTCATGTAGTTTGGTAATAAGATTAGCTGTGTAAGAGGTCGCTGGATTAGAAGTTGCTCGTGATTCACGTGGATGTGAAAGTTGTGTATTGTTAGAATTGCACTGCTAAATTTCAACTAAAATAAAATCACTTCGTCGGCTGGCAGCGATCCAGCAGCATCTCATTAAATGGCCTGCCTTCTTCCTTTCGCGCCCCCCACGGAACAGGCGGGTTAAGCCTCACTCAACCCTTTTTCTGCCTTTTGGGTTAGGGTTACTTTTAAGCCTTTCTCTTGATGTGAAGTTTATCTTGTTTGCTACTAATCTCTTGTTTTCAGAAGCCATGTAAATCTCTTACCCTCACGAACCTAAGTCCACCCTATATGTAATAGTGTAAGGTCCGAGGATAACGTAGCCTTGCCTTATTAGCTAGCAAGATAATCGCTACACCTCGAAGGGCAACTTATGTAGAAGGCTGCCTAGCTTGTAAGCCCCACCCAATCCCCAACCTAAATTAGCTCTTCTTCAGTCTAATACTTTTGCTCTCCCACTTTGCCGATTTCTGGACAACATTTGTCGTCGGTTTCCAACATTGGAATTTGACGATATTAATAACTATAATACGCATTCAATAATAACAAAAACACGCTAGCAACAAAACACCGGAAAGATCGGAAGACAAGAGTCATGCCCAAAACAAAAAAAAAACAAAAAAAAAAACATCAAAAACATACCTTCATTTAAACAACTTTTTTCTTTTTCCCTTTCACTAGTACATATCATTTCTAGTAGTCAGTCAAATCAGGCTATGCAGCGTGCCCCCCTTTATCTCGGACAGCGGGGGCAGCTGTCTGGACCCAAGGACCAGACGAGAGCATTAGGCTTAACCATCTTTTACTTCTTGCTTAGTTGGTTACAGACAGTCGACTGACCTTCCTTCTGTCAAGCTACATTGTGACGTCACCAGGCTGTGTGACGTGGCCAAAACCTGGCACGGAGCGCCGTGGCGGCGCGAGCGTGACAGTGCTCCCCCCTCACAGCAGTGGTGGCACCACTACAACAGTTTTTTTAAAACACAGTTTGCTTTGAACTATACCTAACACTTAGTTGAAATTAATAAAAAGTTTCCATCAAATATGTAACGTTCTACAATATCAGTCACACTTTACCAATCTATCAGTTCCTCTACGAGTAAATTTTAGCTAAACACCACCTGAAATTGAAACGAGTTTTATACGCTGTTAACTTTGAAACACTGGCACTATGAAGTTTAAAGTGGTCTTAATTTAGTTTACTTAGCATGAGTGCTTATCATTATGTCCCCGAGTCACTACAACACATTACCTTTACATGCAGACTGGCGGAGTGGGCTCATACTCCCCATCTCACAAGAACCCTTTACCATAAGATTGCTGTCCCAGACAAGCGCACTAGGGATAGGCAAGTATGAACTTTACAAACAAGGTACAATTACAAATTCAGCCTCATCATGCAGGTAACCCTTTTCAAATACATCGTAACAACGTTGTGCATTTCTGAAGTTGTGATACTGACCATTAGTTTGACCTAGCTATACACTAAGCATTCTTCTTCTCAACAACTCACTTCTTGTAGCATCAACAATCACACATGCAAAAGAAAAGTTTTGACTCCCCCCTCTTAACTGAACTTTTTTTTTTTTTTTTTTTACACTGGAATTTTGAATTGTTGTTATGGTCATGCCAGCACCCAGTTTGATTGAGCAAAAAATAAAGTACAGCACTACCTACATCAAGTGCACGGAATGTTCGTCAACACCCGGCGACAGGACATCTCCCCAACCTTTTGTTGCTGCAGGCATAAGGCACCGAGCTTCTACAGGAGGGGCAATGCATACTCTTCGGAAGCTCCAAATCTTACTTTAGCGACTCTCACACAACAACAGTTTTAAATTTACATGTCTAATGCCAAAAAATTTCATACAGTATTGTCAGATCAATAATTTTGTTCTATGACACTTTAAACATTCCACCATAATGGTTATGTTGAAACTATTTGTGAAAAAAAAGGTGGTGTTAGTTTGTTTTTTTCTCTTAACCAAGTAAGTCGCTGGATTAGTTAGAACTTTTACTACAGTACACTAGCCTACTCAGTTTACAACTACAGTTTTATTCTTCTCAGTTGTCCAGTTCTTTTTCTTCCTTCTGTTTCTGCACTTTTTTGTTTCAGGGGTGATGATTGTTACAGCTTGCGAGGTCTTTGCATTTACATCTTGTACACTTAACTTGTTTGGCTGTCCTGTATGGGCATTTTTACCTTGGTATTTTCGTTTCTTGAAACGTTTCCTGTTCTTTCGTGAAGGCACAACTGACAAAACTTCATTATGTGCAGTTAAAACTGGGTGATTTGTTGGCTGCTCAGCACGACAGTTTTGCAATTCCACCTCGTTCCTTTTCTGTTCGGCAATTTGGTTTTTAGAAGCATTGAGGCATTCACGTTCCACTATTTGCCAATATTTATCCCCCTCTTTTTTGTACGAGTTTGGTAAGACCCAGCTAATGTCAGAATCCTGAGTGGATTCTTCTCCTTCATCTTCTGTGTTCCATTTACCAGACACAAACATTTCAAAGATAGCTCTTTCATTCCATTAACCGCATCAACTTCGCTAAACTGAGATTTTTGATCGCTTGAAAACGTGGCTTCACTGCAAGCATTATCGACTATCTCCTCCTGACTTTGTTGTTGCGAGTTAATAACTGAGACCAAGACTGACTGCTTTACTTCGCTTTCAGTTTCGTTTGAAGTAACAACAACATTCGGAATATTCGGTTTTATTTGTGTAGTAGTCCCATCGCTGTTTATGAACCCCCGTTTTTCTAGCACTGAATCGAGTTTTATTTCGAGAATGTCATCTAGACGATCACACAATTTTAGTACCAGTCTATCGGTAATAGTATCCACTAGTTCATCGATAGTAAATCGTCTGACTGAATCGTTTTGTTGCATTCCTACTAAATTTGGCACGTGCGACTGCGACATTTTAACGTTTAATTTCTAATACGTTCTCCTTCTAGTACGCAGCAGTAAGATTCACTAATATTACGATTTATTTTCCGTTTTTGTGTAATGAGTTCAACTCGCTCCAAATTTACATAGTTAAATCTCGAGTGAGATAGGGCTGTCTATCGTCAAACAATTTCATTTGGCACAGCAATCCTCAAATCTTGCTTCATGAAAGGATTAAAAAAAATGGGTGGATCTTACCGTTTCTTCACTACTATTGTAGCGTAGCGTTCCGAGTTCATTCCACACTACAGCTGGATACGAAGCTCACGGAAGTCGGGCACGCCCACAAAAATGGCGGGTGTCGTGGTTTCGTTTTCACTTCTCGCAAAATTGCCTACCGAATTTTTGTCTTTACGGCCAGTTCCTTCCAAGCTGTTCGGCGCCACTTGCAGCGTGCCCCCCCTTTATCCCGGACAGCGGGGGCAGCTGTCTGGACCCAAGGACCAGACGAGAGCATTAGGCTTAACCATCTTTTACTTCTTGCTTAGTTGGTTACAGACAGTCGACTGACCTTCCTTCTGTCAAGCTACATTGTGACGTCACCAGGCTGTGTGACGTGGCCAAAACCTGGCACGGAGCGCCGTGGCGGCGCGAGCGTGACAGCTACCATAGGTTTTCAATCAATACAACAGGTTTACAGACAATGCGGTAGATGCAACATGATACTGCCTAAAACAATGAAACACATATTGCTGTTTCAGAAAGTCAATCATACCCAAATTTCGCTTCGCATCCCGTAAAATTATCCAATCTCGTTTTAAAGGAAAACAATGAAGGTGCTGTAACAATATACTCAGGCAGGTTTTTCGAAGCCTTGATCCCATCCTCGTTGCCAATGTAGTGTCTGAGCCTTACACCAGGAAGGACACAACTACAGGTTTGTGGGTCTAATGGGCAGTAGCCTGCCAGAGCAGGTGCAAGCCTATTTATTACTTTGGTTGCAATGCATCCTGGGTAAGATGCATTGCTCATTTACATATTAACCATTGGTTGTTAAGAACATGCAGGTCAGATGACCAGGTTACAATAGTTAGTGGAGTCTAGACCCGGACTAGATGGAGACATCTAAACCCAGACACCACACATCGGAACGAGAACGAGTTTCGTGCATTATTATAATGTGTCCTTTCCACCAATAGTTTAAATGATGAGCCTCTTGTACTAAACCCAGTCTGGTTAATACCAAAGAATGAGTTTGGTGACTTTGGAATAAGTCCATGTAAAACCTTAAACATGTAGATTAGTGGGGCCCCCCCCCCTTTGCCTTCTCCACTTAAAAGGAGGTTAGGCTTTTTTAGTTGTGATTCGTAAGACAGGTGATAACACTTATTCACTTTTTTGTGACATTCCATTGTATGTTTTCAAGGATTTTGGAGTCCTTCAAAAACAGTGGATTCCAAAATGGAACACCAAATTTCAAAATTGGGCGAACAAGTGACTTAAACCAAGTAATTAGTACATTTGGTTCTCGAGAAGAGATTGTTCTAAGTAACATATACGCGATTGCATTTGCTTTCTGAGCAATTGATGAAATATGGTACACAAAGGAAAATTCATTATCAACAATTACCCCCAAATCTCGTATCATGTTTACCTGGGCAATCATAGTATCACCAAGCCGATAATGGGCCTGTGGGTTATTTCGACCTATGTGAAGTACAGTCACTTTATCTTTATTAATCGCAATTTGCCATTTCTCACTCCATTCTAAAGCAGCATTAACTGAGGATTGAACTGTGGTAAAATCATCATGGGTACCCACCACTGACACAGTCTTAGTGTCGTCTGCAAATTTAGACTTTATCAACTCGGTGCTAGAGCAAAAATCAGAAATGAAAATCGAGAATCGGGGCAAGCCCCGATCATTGAGGTAAACCACTGGTAATGGATTTCCAATCTGAGTGGTGGCCCACCAGGACGACTGCAATCAGTCGTTTAGACAGCCATTTTTTCCCCACTGACACCCAAACAAGAGCAAAACAGTCTGTCTAGAAATCTAGATGGGCGAGATCAGCTTAATTTAATTTTGATTCACTTTTCAACGCAACACGGCATGGAACGAATGTTTGGTAAACCTGAAAATCAGAATGGATTAGCTAGTCGAAAATCGAATAACACTAGTTTTTGGGTGCGTGCTTGTCAACCCTTTGTCAATTGCAATTATTGCTCACAGTTTGTTCATCACATTCCTAAGCACTCGTGCATTTCATGACTGTTCATTACGTCATAGTTTCATCAGGAAAGGTTTGTACAGGCATAATAGATTTTGCTTGAACAAACTGTGACATCATGAACAAACATCATGAGGATAAAAAAAACCTTTGACGTAAATTTTGCAGGTTTTTCGCATATTTGAAGGTCATAAAATCAAGTTGCAGTGATACAACTAGGCCTAACGGTTTCGTAATTTAATTATCTTTCATTTGGTCCTACACCCATCTTTGTAGGTGCCTTGGTTCAAGAGGAGTACACACACAAACACATCATACATTTTTAATGATGTAGATTATAGTTGTAACTACACTTCTTGCTCAGTCATTCAATAAATGCAAGATTATTCTTCAGCTCATCGAATCTTCTTCCATGCAACAGTTAAGTAAATGCTGGTTGTGGTTACGATGGGCCACTGGCGACAGGCCATCAGTGGGCAGTGGCGTAACTACAATGCTGCAGGGCCTGCAGTCGCAGGGGGGCGCAGAGGAACTGGGGGCGCAGATGAAATGGGAGAAAAAATATACGCTTTATGGAAATATAAACAAAGCTATTACTGAAACAGATTATTTAATATTTACATAAATTTTATCCAAAATATGTTACCAATTTAAAGTATGGGTTCTAAATTTCAATAAAATATAGATGTAAGATGACTACTCCGAATAGTCATCTTACGTTTACAGTAAACTAAAGCTTTCAGCAAAACTCTACGAATGTATGGAAAGTATCGGGTGTGGAGCGCAGCCAGTATCATACAATTTTTAAATAAGTGTATGTTTATTAGGTGTCTTAGCAACTGAGGCTGTTGTGGTTGATGTAGCACCATACGAATACACTTGTTTCAATGAATTTTAAGCACGCATCGCATGGTTTGAATGACTTGACCTTGACTGAGCTGTTAACAAAAATTACAAACAAAAACGTAAAGTGTGCCGTAAAAAAGGGGTTATATGATTGAATTTTCACTTGTTAAAATGTACACGGATAAAAATTGATGATTTTTAATTGAAATAATCAAATGTAGAATTGAGAAAATTGCATGTATTTAAGTGCTGTTGTGGTGTACGTTTTAAATATATGATTCGTAATGCACAACAGCACTTAAACAGATGCAATTTTCTCAATTGTACATTTGATTATTTCAATTAAAAATCATCAATTTTTATCCATGTACATTTTAACAAGTGAAAATTCAACCATATAACGCCTTTTTTACGGCACACTTGACTTATTTGTTTGTTATCCATGTAACTTTTTTTACGGCTCTGGCGTTGCGCTACAAAGGTTTATGCATGCAGTCGATTGTTGCTGGCCACTTTAAAACAATTCAAGTCAGCTCTGAAAGCCTGCATCTGCGAAATAAATACGCAATTCTGTCGTTTTTAGCTGCCAATTTCGATGCCGAACAACGCAGCTTAACTTTGGTTTAAAAATATATACGTTTAGCTGAAACTCCGATTCTTTCATTCATTTATTAATCCAGAAGCCATGGTCCAAAACCGTACACTCCTAACAACAACTTCATTTAATTTTACCGTTCAATAATCAACTTTTTAGCAAAGACATAACACGTGCACGTAGAATGAATCTGGAGTTTGCTGAGTGGCATTGTTCCCTAAACACAATCGTTAAAACAATGTAAAACAATCAAAATGATCATTTAGGGTCCCGCAACTCCGGAATGGATCGACCAATCGAAAAAGTGGTCCCTGTAAGGTTGAAGCCCAGGAAAATTTCTGGCTCCGATCATGTTTTAGATTTTAGGTAGGTGCAGTAGTTTTTTCTGAAAGTGTTGTCCGCGAAGAAGAAGAAGAAGAACAACAACAACAACAGCAGCAATAACAACAACAACAACAAGTAAACAGTTATCAAATTTACGTGTGGCTCCCTACGTTTACTCTTGCACGAATTGCATAAAAGTTGGTGTAAAGTTGGGAAAAGTTGCTATCTACTATCTGGCCAAGTTTGGTCGAAATATATTGAATTGAAACGGATAAATAGCTGGAGAGAGGACTTCAATCATATACAGGGTGTTCGGAAATTGGTGTCAAATATTTTGAGGGTCCGCTGTGTGATCAAAGATAAGAAGAAAAAGTCCTATAAACATGGGTCCGGAAATGCACCAGTCTTTAGTTACAGCCCCCCCCCTCCCCCCAGGTTTGGGGTAAACAGTTCTTAAATACCTCGTAACGATTCACCGTTTCCATTCCAAACTCAGGATATGTGCCATATCATACCTGGTATTTCAGTACTTCATAATACAGTATTGGGTCGCACAACTTATCAGAGGGAGAGGTAATTTTCTTATGGGGGGGGGATCAAACGTGGGGGAAGAGAGGAGTAACTGCTTTGGTCTTGTACTTTAATGAAACAAATTGCACATACCAGAAAAAACACATCGTATCACATTACTGGGTGATTGAAAACAATCGAGAAATGAAACATCATTAAGTAAACAGAAGATGGCTACTCAAAGTTTTACTGAGTATCATTGCATTTGCGGCTCTGCTGC
Organism: Lithobius niger; assembly: GCA_023313725.1. Lineage (NCBI taxonomy): Eukaryota > Metazoa > Arthropoda > Chilopoda > Lithobiomorpha > Lithobiidae > Lithobius > Lithobius niger. The sequence continues at coordinate 5,631 of JAHWFP010120870.1, read as the reverse complement.
AATTAACTGCAATAAGCATCCGCAAAAGACCTCCTCTCCAGAACATTCTGTGACAAGCAACTCAAAAAGATAAATACGACGGAAAACAAACTAAACGTAAGCGTTTTATCATAGTAGGTGTTTTTTCTACAATTTGTTTCATTAAAGTACAAGACCAAAGCAGTTACTCCTCTCTTCCCCCACGTTTGGTCCGCCCCCCCCCCCCCCATAAGAAAATTACCTCATTTGTCATAGGTCTGTTTAAAGATACCCCTGCTTCAGAAAAATCCTTTCCCACGAGCTTGCCGTTGGTAGTTTTTCTTTTTTTTGACGGTGTTTTTTTAATTCCCGTTCCTTTTCTAAGTGCCAGAGCTTCCATCGCTGCATTGTCTCTTAAGCTCTTGTAACTGTCTAGAATAATTATTCTTTGCAGCATTGACGCTACTGGCGATCCCCGCCCTGCCAACGCCGGCAAAAGTAACGCAGGTAGAAGAATTCCTCCCTTCTTCAGTTGTGTACGAGAAAGTTTCAGATGTAAACCTTTCCCGTCTTGCGTGCTTTATGAATTCTGCTGAGTTGAGCTTGAGTAACTGGTAATTTCGAGGTGCCTCTGTTCAACTGAGAGTTTCTAAGCCGAAGTTGTACCATTTTTTCCTTTCTTGATCTGCTGTAACACGCGTTTCTTTTGATTGGCACTCAAAGACACTCCGGTGGTTGTATACATGACTCGAGTTTAAGAAAAAAAAATAAAAATAAATAATAAGTCACACAGCAACTTCAACGTTATTTCGGTCTAATCTTAAGTGCATTATGCAATCGCTTATGATTAGAGCCCATGCTTTCGTAATTGCCAGTAGCTGAGCTCCAAATCTCATTTTTACAGTATCTGTACGTCAATTACCACCGACTTCAGCCGCTCGTTTTGTTTGCTTACATCGATCACAATTAATATCAATTAGCTCTCACCCACAAAGATCTCTAGACAGACTGTTTCGCCCTTGTTTGGGCTCGTCAGTAGAGAATACTTTGTGGGTGAGAGCTAATTGATATTAAATGATCAATTGGTAAAAATTGTAGTAGGCCCGGGTGTCAGCCATTCAGTAAAATGGAGCCCCAAACAAGCAGACGATTCTGCTATTTCGCTTGCTGAAACCGTATTCGTTTCGCCATTGATCACAATTAAAGGAAAATTCTTGCTAAATGTGGATAATTCGAACGCGGCCCAGCCGACAGCAATCCTCTGCCGTAGTACTGTCGTCTGAAGTTAACAATCATTTGATAGACGTGAGAAATGTTGCCTTGGCTAAAATTTGAATTTTGATCTAAAAAAGGATAACGTTCCGAATTTAAAGTTACGTGAACGTCGTTGAAACTACAGTGGTCAAAGACGGCAGGGTATTTTTTTTGGTCGTTCTCTCTGTCTGTTTGAAAACCCACGATGATCCAACGAGGTCGTTCCGTGGCGCTGGTACTAATAAGACGCCAAGAGGCCGTTGTTGATGTAGGCAGATCCAACTGATCGTAATGCCAATGTCTAAAGGCTAACGGCACGCTCGTGCCAGAATCGATCAACTTGTACAACTTATTTTTCTGTACGTCAGAGGGGGTTACGTGAGGAAGAAACCAGCTCACGTGCTCTAGAACTATCTTGCCGGCACCGACCCCCGTGTCTCTAAATATGGCGTTGTTATCAGCAGATCGCATCAAAATGAGTGTTTGACGAATGCCGTATAAAATCCTGGTATAATATTCCATGAAACCGAGGAGGTGAGACAAGGGTACAGCGAATGTAAAACTGCCTCTGGGAAAATGACTGAAGAGAAGGTCTCACTTGTGCTTGAAGATGGCATTACTGTTAGGATCTGCTGACCTAGCGTTGTTGCTGTCGAGAAACCAACCCCTGTTGGCGAGTTCGGCTTGGTGTTCAGGTCCATAACTAACAATTCCTTTCATCGTGCTTGTGATCCCAGGAAAGTTAAGTTGATCTACTGTTTTGTCACCTATTTGATACTGTATGTGAGAGAAAAGGAAAGCCACGACATTATTGACCACAGTTATCTTATCCGTGGCAGCATAAGAACTGCCGTCTGCACTTTTAAGGAGAGATCCCTTAACGAGGAGGTAACTCTGGTGAGGATGAGTGAAAAGGTCCTGGTTCAAGTTCGACCCGACTATCGGAGAATATTCGTGAAAATTATATTCGACTACCGATTCGTCAACGACAAAAGGCTCAGTCACGTTTAGGTAATTTTCGTTCGTTTCCATTCTGAGAGAGGATTAGTCTCTTCACGAATTCGAAGTTAGTGGGACTGAGGAATTGACGCCTTCTCGATCGGTAGGTTTCGTTTCCCTTTACAGGTAATGTGGACTGTGGCGGGTCGTAGGGCGGTGGGTCATTGGCAGTTACTTTCAGTTTAATAAATTTGAGCAGCATAAATTTAAGTAATTGTTTTTAGTTTTTCTTCAGTTTAATAAACTGAGCGGCATAAAATTTAAGTAGATGTTTTTAGTTTTTCTTCTTTCGCAAATGTAACCTCATAGTCAAAGTTTCCCCTCGAAGGTTAAGCGGTCTATCGGCTTGATCTGTCAGCCACACGCACATAGAGTGAATAATATTTTTCGTAACACGTAGGTACACCAAATTGTGAGGGGACTGCATCTTGTAGGCAGGAGGGACAGTAGGAAAGAACAAATAAAAGGTCGGTTGCGATGATCCGTTCACGTAAGAACCCGAAACCAAGTTGCAATGTACCAGTATGCTATTTACATTTTTTATGTTGACAGTGTTTGGTCCGATGTATTCCCCAAATTTTTAAGTCTTAGCTTCGAAACCAAAAATCTTTCCGATACTGGACGGTTCAGAAACATCAACCTTATATCTCCTGTCAGTAATGGTTAGTTCACACTTTAGAGTGTTTACGTTGCCATTTAATAGAACGTAGGAAACGTTATTAGTCTCGTCCCAATTCTTGCTTTTTTTGAATTTTCTGTAAATGATGTTTATAATTTCGTCTAATTCATAACAACCTTCTGAGACGACGATTTTAATCCAGGTGTTACCGCCGTCCGTGCTGTGAGTGAAAGAGTGGGTCACGTCCTCTATAACGTTAGGAATGGAGTTGTAAGTTTCCAGATTGACTAGAGCCAATTCGTGAGCGCCTTCCGACATCAAGGGGGAAGGAAAACCGGTCACAAAGACAGTTTTTTCAGAGTTAAGTATGATCGACATATTTTTAGTTTAATACATTAGTTAACATCTACCGAATTTACCTATCAGGTTTTGGTACTCTCCATCGGACAGCAATGCTTTGCTCCGCATTTCTGTGAAAATGTGCACGAATTCTTCGTCCAGAGAATTATTGACAGCCTCTATAGAGGCTCTAAGGAGCTTCAGTCTTTCGCACAAGTCATTCGGATCTCTATAGAACCGGTATCCTTTCCCTACAACCTCGGCAGGTCTGCCCCAAACAGGTTTTATAAAAGTTGTGTACTTGAAACTGGCGCTGGACTTCAGTCTTCTCGTACTGTCGTCGTTGTTGTGATATATGGCTTTACTCCTCTTCAGAATATCGTGGTAGTTCAGAAGGCCGGTATCTCCATTCGGTGGTTTAGTAGGATTTTTCAACATAACCAATTGCCACAAATCGTCCGTCCCTTCGTACTTTTTTCCTCCCACGATCAAGTCGTCGTCTTGAAATTGTACCTCCATTGCACCAATCATGTAATGTTTAGCCTCCGGGTCGTATCGAATGCCAAAAGTGGGGTCGGTCAGAGTCTCTCGAGTGGCAAACATGCTTAGATACTTGGTAGCTAGCGGACCGAGTCTGACTGCGGAATCGCCGAGTAAAGATGCCTCTTCCATTTGTCTCCTACGAGCCCCTGGCGTGAGGGCAAGTGACATGTCGGAGGGCGCGTCAGGTAATGCGCCCATGGAACTGGAGAGCCGTCTCCCTGGCACCCGCGTTAAACTGTAAGTCACCATCGTCACTGTCTATATTCTCGTCTTCAGTAGCCGCCTCCAGAGCTTTCTGAATATGCTCTAACCGTTTCCCGTGATATTTTTCTTGTTTTTTCTGTCCAGCCTCTAGAGTCAACAGTTCTTTGATTTGTCGTTGACGCTGAGCCGAAGCCTCGCTCCCCTGTAGCATCTGCATTTTAGTCTGGTCTACTATAGGCTCAACTACTGGTTTGAATATCTTTTGCAAATGTTCAGATTCTGTTTGCTTTTCCAGTTTTATATTTTGACATTTTTGTTTCAGACGCTTTTTTAGACCCTTGTACTGATCGGCCTCTTTCTGGGGTTTGCTTCTCTTTTTTTTAGTTTTAGTAGACATGACGGTTTAGTACTTTTAAAATAATGTTTAAGTCAATAAACGTTAATGTCAACAAAAACCTTCGGCAGACACGTCGTTGTTAGTCGAGCATTCTTCTATACCTTCGATCCAAGGGTTTAGTTATATCGATGAGTAGGAATCCGTACGGAACAGAGTTTCAAACCTCACCACACATGCGACGAAACTCGTCGAAAATCATGTCACCACTAACGTGGTTATTGAAGACATGTTTGAGGTTTGCTTCGTCTTGCCTGAAGAGAATTATAATGTTGGAATTATCTCGAATAACTCTCTTGGGTATCCTGCTGTTAAGTCTGACATAAATAAAAGATCGAGGCGTCCGCATGCCTGCCGTAGGCAAAATAGCGTTCGATTCTGTCTTGGTTCTCAATCATTAAATCGTCCAATAAAATTGCCATTTTGCCACATGGCAGTTCTTCTGGTGGTGGGATATCTTCGTTGTTAGAACAAAAGGTAGCTACGCCCGGACATATTTCCTCGAAAGCTCTCCTGAGATGGAAATATTTGTTTTGAAATAAAGACTTGGAGTACACGCGCAGGCTGTCATAATTCAACCAACCTGGATTGCAAATGAAATTTATAACTAAATTGGTCTTTCCACAACCGGCAGGGCCGCAAATGATGCACCTTACGTCCTCAGGAAAATTCAGTAAATTACCAGTCGATGGTCGCTTATTGACATCGGCTATGTCATAATTTAACACTTTCATCTTTCAGCTGCTTTAAGAAAAAAAAAATGGTATTTTGATAAATTCTCTGCAAAACTAGTATCTAAAATACCTTTTCATTCTCATTTTATAAATAAACAGAGATGTACTGCCTCATATGCAAAAGTGTTACAGCCAGTAAAAATGTCAGGCACGTTGTGACTACGAATTATCGACAACTGCTGGAGGGGGAGTGTAAAGTGTGCAGCACGAGGAAAGCATAGTTTCAGAAGAGCAGAGGCTCTGGATTGTTGAACAGCGCGATAGACAAGTTGCCGGTGGAACTTCACATTCCGGGATACAACTATTGCGGTCCGGGAACAAAACTGAACAAGCGACAGAACAGAGGCGACGCTGCCATCAATTCTCTGGATGAGGCCTGTAAACAGCACGACATCGAATATGCTGCCAAACCAGACTTGGAACGAAGGCACGAAGCTGATAGAAAGTTGGCCTCCGATGCAGTAAAAGTAGCAAAATCTAGCAAAACTGGTCTGAAAGAGAAGTTGGCAGCAACTGCCGTAGCCGCAGCTATGAAAACCAAAGTAAAGTTGGGAATGGGAATTTAAAAAAAAAAGATCAAATGGAAA
>JAHWFP010120869.1:32304-46548 GCA_023313725.1 Lithobius niger | reverse complement strand
GTGGCGGAAGGTGCGCCAGATCTCGGGGAAGACCGTGCCTTCCCCGGTTTCACAGCTGAAGGTGGCGAATACCGTGATCTCTTCTGTGCCGGATATCGCCGACTGTCTTGCGTCTGCGTTTGCGCAGGTCTCGAGTGATAACCATTATGATCCTGGTTTCCTCAGAATAAAGCGTAGTGAAGAGGCTCACCCTCTAGACTTTCGCTCCGACGGGCTAGAGGAGTACAATTTACCGTTCACCAGGCAGGAATTTGTTTCCGCTTTGTCCAAGTCGCATGACTCCGCCCCAGGGCCTGATGATGTTCACTATCAACTGTTGAAACATCTGCCTCTTGCCTCCCAGCAGTTCTTGCTGGAGATGTTCAACCGTGTGTGGGCAGAAGGCTCTGTTCCGGCAGCGTGGAGGACGGCAGTGGTCATCCCGATTGTGAAACCGGGCAAAGACCCTACTGCTCCTTCCAGTTATCGCCCAATCGCTCTGACTAGCTGTGTCTGTAAACTTATGGAACGGATGGTTGGTGAGAGGTTGGTCTGGGTGCTGGAATCACGGGGATTCTTCTCTGCGTCCCAGTGCGGCTTTCGACGGTTTCGGTCAACCATCGATCATCTGGTTGCCCTTGAATCGGATGTGAGGGAGGCTTTTCGCCTGCGTCAACATCTGGTTCAGGTTTTCTTTGACTTGGAGAAGGCGTATGATACGACGTGGCGTTATGGGATTCTCCGTAATCTCTATGACTATGGCTTGAGGGGACAGATGCCACTGTTGCTTTCTGCCTACCTCTCAGGCCGTTCTTTTCGCGTTCGTGTCGGGGCGACTCTTTCCCGCCCCTTTGTCTTGGAGAATGGTGTGCCTCAGGGAGGTGTTCTTAGTGTCATCTTGTTTGCTATAGGGATCAACCCCATTGCTCAGCAAGCTGCTGTTCCCCAGTCATTGTTTGTCGATGACTTCGGCCTGCGCTTTCGGGCAGCTCGCATGCAGACCTGCGAGCGGCAGCTACAGCTGGCAATTAACAAAGTCCAGACCTGGGCGGTAAGTAATGGTTTCCGGTTTTCTCCGGACAAGACTGTGTGCATCCACTTTTGCCGCCAACGAACGCTGCACCCGGATCCTTGCCTGTACTTGGGACAGGCACAAATTCCTGTTGTCCCACAGGCACGTTTCCTGGGCCTGGTGTTCGATTCCAGGTTGTCTTGGCTTCCACACTTACATCAGCTTAAAGACAAGGCTTTGCGGGCGCTTAACATCTTGCGGGTCCTGTCGGGCACTTCATGGGGTGCCGATCGCGCTGCCATGTTGCGCCTCTACCGTGCCCTTGTCCGCAGCAAACTTGATTATGCGTGTATGGTCTATGATTCGGCTAGTGACTCCACTCTCCAGATGTTGGACACTGTGCATCACAGTGGCCTGTGTGTGGCGACTGGGGCATTTCGAACTTCTCCAGTGGTCAGCCTCTATGCTGAGGCCTCGGAGCCACCTTTGGAAATTCGTCGGCGACAGCTTGCCATTCAGTATGCTGTGCGTTTACGTGCTGTGCAATCCAGTCCTGCTTGGTCCATGGTTTTTGGGCCAGACTTGCGAGTCGGTAGACGCAGGGTGGGTAAGGGTGATTTCCGCGATAGGCTCCAGCAGTCCTGTCAGGAAATAGCCTTTGAAATGCCCTGCGTCTTGAGGCTTGGGAGAATGCCAGTTGCCCCTTGGCTTGTCCCAGGTGGCAGTTTCATTTTTGCTCTGGCGTCCCTCCCGAAGGGTTCCACTCTACCAGCAAGGTACTTACAGGAGATCCGGCGGCTGAGTTCTCAGTACGCCGGTTATCAGCGCCTGTTTACTGATGGGTCGAAGTCAGACGTTGGCGTGGCGTGTGCTTGTGTGTGTAAGGGAGTAACGGTTGCCCATCGCCTTCCATCAGGCTATTCTGTGTTCTCTGCAGAGCTTTTGGCTCTTGGTTTGGCGGTGGAATGGATCCTTGGCCTTCAGGGCACCCATTTCATTGTCTTCAGCGATTCCATGAGTGCCCTGGAGTCCTTGGCGAATTACAATCCTCGGAACCCCTTGACACAACGTGTCCAAGCTTTGCTTTCCCGCTTGCCTGGCCAGCGGAAAACCGTGCTTTTCTGCTGGATCCCGGGCCATGTTGGGATAGGTGGAAATGAGCAAGCGGATTCTGCAGCAAAAGGGGCCCTTTCTGGCCCTCTCGGTAGGGATCTCAGGCTTGTTCCCTCGGACGCTTTTCCAACTCTGCGTCTGAGGTTACACGCTTTTTGGCAAGCCTCGTGGGATGGACAGGACGGTAATAAGTTACGGGCCATTATAGGCACTGTTGAGTAGTGGCATTCAGCGTGTCGCCGCAGTCGCCGTGAGGAGGTTGTGTTGGCTCGTTTGCGAATTGGTCACACCCGACTTACCCACTGTTTCCTTTTGCGGGGGGTTGACCCTCCTGAATGTTCTTGGTGTCGACGGCCACTTACGGTCCGGCACTTAGTTGTTGATTGTCGCCATCTTGATGGTGTTCGTCGTCGGTTCCATCTTCCGCATGACATTGCGCGTCAGTTGGGCGATAAGTCTGTCCTCCTGTCCGGCGTTTTTCAATTTTTGCAGGAGGTACAGATGTATGACAAGATTTAGATTAGGGGTTTGGATAACATCTCTGTAATGTGTGGTGCAGTGGCAACCCGGACTACTGCACTGTGACTGAGGTTGGCGCTAATGACCAAGTTGTCGACGCGCCATTAAGCCTCAATCCCCCCCCCCTTCACCAAAATGGTGCATTAAACAGTGTACACCGGCCCATTTTTTGAAAATCTACGCTAAGGTCTAACTCTCTTCTTATCCTCAGTTTGTGAGGCAGCGCCAAACGGAAATACCATTGTCGGATGAATGGAGGGGGGATTGAGGCTTAATGGCGCGTCGACAACTTGGTCATTAGCGCCAACCTCAGTCACAGTGCAGTGGTCCGGGTTGCCACTGCACCACACATGAATGGAGAAATCTTTTTTTTTGTTTCCCCGAAGCTCAAATAACAATCCAGCAACAATGCTTTAAATGTATGCCTTGAAGCTACATGCTATTAGTTATTGTGTATTGTTACAAAAAATACACAGTTGGCTAAAGGAATTATTTCCCATTTTCATTCAGAAATTCGGAGTCAAACACCGTTGAACAATAATGCTTTAAATATGCGCTTTGAAAGAACGTTATACGTCCGATATTATTGCTGAAGATATCCCAAAGTAGTCTAATTGGGGCACAATCTGGGGCTATAACTAAAATGTTCCTTTCATCGTTGTAAGGTAGATATCTCAGTTTAGCTTTGTGTGCCCATAAATCCAAAATGGGATGCCAACAAGCAGATGTTGCAGTTGTTAAAGAACGTATTGTTGGAAGTTTAGAATGTAATACGGCTTGAAAATGCAAAGAAGCGATCCAAAGCACATATTGCATTATAATGAAGGTCATTTTGTAAGAATTATAAATGAGTGCAAAATAAATGTGTGAAGTACGCGTGAACAAAACAAGTATCCAAAAGAGGTCCGTAACCATAATGGAGCATTTTTACAACTGTGCATATAAGAGATTTAAATCACATCGTTTTAACGATGACAGGATAAAAATGGGATAGTTACGGTTATAACACGGCTTTTCAAACAAATGGTCAATTTAAGCAATTTAGTGTACCCTTAAAAGACAGTGTTTAATATGGGATTTTGATATGGGTTGTGAGTTGTGTAGAAGTGGGGTTATTAACGTTAGTTTCCCAGCAGAGAGGTCCCGAGTTCGATGTTAGGGAAATCCATTTGAGGTAGTAGGGGTCTATTAGGTTACCTTAATAATTATCCTTTACGACAATAAGGCTACTCATTTATTTGGGAGTCATAAATCAAAATAAGGACTACAAAGAACGAGTTACAATTATTTTAGGGTTAAAAGAACGCATATGATGAACAAGTCAAAAAAAGGTCGTGCCACACCCACGACCAACTGTGACATCACTCCCAACGACTACACCGGAACATCCGTTATGAAACGAGACGGAACATATAAAGGAAAATAATGATTAGCATAACGAACTTAACGAGACAAGAAATTGAAAGACGAAGAACATTAAATAATTTAACAGAAAGACAGCTTATTGTATTAAAATAAAGTGTGAAAAACACGATAAGTAATACGTGTAAATTTAAAGTAATCAACGAAAATGATTAACAAGGTTCAATAATATACTCACACGATACTAAAGAGCAAAACCGAAAACAAGGAACGTTGTTCTTTCCAGCCGCCATCTCTGTCTGCAAATTATAACCACAGCCAAGAAACCAACCGCAAAACATTACAGACTTTTGACAGAGGTGTCTTTGAGGAAACGTGGAAAGGTGCTATATATCTTCGAGGATGTCGCTCTACCAAACATGTGTGTTACGTCGCTCGTACCAGGCCTTTTTTGCGTTATTCATGCTATAATCTAGAAGAACACTTCAGCCATTAAGTTACCATTATTGGCTTTCAATGGCGTTTAATTGTTGGCATTAACTGTTCAAGTTAACTCACTATTGAAGGCTAGCTACTGCTTCTGTTATCCCAGATATTAAACCTTCATTTTATGGTATTATATATTAAACTAGCAGTCGTACCCGGCTTTGCTAGGGATTTTGTTTCGTGCAGGGTTTTGTTTCATGGTGTTCGTCCAGTATTTTGTTTGAAGGGTAATTTTACTTGTTCACTGTGATGGGTAATATTTCTTTCTGTAGTACTCCACCTTTCATCCATTAATTTCCCTTTCCTCTCACCTCCCCCTTTTCTCCCATCCTCAACTTCCCCTCTCCATTCCTCCTCTTTGCTACACATAGTTAAATTTGGATGGGCATAGTTAATTAAATACTACACTTCCCCTGCCCCATTCCCTTCCCCTTTTGTAACATTTGGCAAAACTTGATTTGTTCTCCACCCCAAAAATAAAAAACCTCATTTTTTAGGTTCAGTTAATGCATAATCATATGCTTAATGGTAACAGACACTATGCCTCCCCATTCTCTTTAGTTATTATAGCATTAGAAAGCCAAGAGGAGGACCAACATAAGCACTGCACATACTTTGGCACTCTCCGTTCACGTTGTGTCTGAAGGTTCACACACAAACTGAATACTCCAAGGGAACTGTATAACCATGGTTTGTGACCGAGCTGAGTGAATCGTGTCCACAATTTACCAAATTGATCACAACTCCATATTTCACATGAATCCTTATGCCGTGGTCGTTCTATTTCTTGCCAAATCATGATTCGTGTATGGCAAGCTAAAAATAAATACGACAAATGAAAGACTACAGTCTGTAGTCATTGGGACTCTCAGTATGTTTCTGGTTCTAACACACATATAATTCGTTGTTGATTATGCTATCCCATATAGTTATCAGAAATAAGATTCAATCAAAGAAGGCATTCAGGAATATTTACGAACCCCATGTCATAAGTAAGTGTATTGGTCGTTGTGTGCAGACCTAGTATGCCACGCAGTTTCCTTTGGTAAAGTACGGCATACAGCAGCTGCGACTAATCTATAACTATCAGGCTAACATACGCTAAAGGTATTCATAAGTTGTGACCCTAAAGCTAACCTTTTCAATAGGTTATTCCCCTGGTTGAAGCTAGGTTCTCCTCTAGTAGCTATTAAGGATACACGTGGCCAATAAATCTTCCTAGTAAAAGAGCTCTTAGAAATAGTGCATACACTAACATTAAAGATTGGGAGTCAGTACTATACAGCTGCACGTTTGGGACTTAAGGTCACGATGTGCTTAGTTTGGGGCTATAATGTGGTGCATGGTAGCGAAGTAGTGCTTATGTTCTTTTGGCAGGTACTGAGCAGTTTGAAGGTGAACTTGGTTTGCTGGTGGAAGGGACACGGTTGTGGTTGTGTTTGCTTTTTTCAGGCCCAAGTGGGAAGATTATTTGCTTAGTGTGACCCAAGATTGCATCTTTTACAATGTCAGTCCACTAGTAACAAGACCAAAGCATTGGGGGTGTTCGCAACATATCATTGGTCTTACGGTCGCGGCTACAAACTTGTTATGTGAGCCCGGACGAGATTTACACAGCATATCTCAAATAAGGAGAGTGCTGTTGTGTTGTAAAGGAAGATGAATTTCTCTCAATACTGGTTTCCGCTCTTCAGTGATAGTTTGATTCATGTGTTGTATGGTAAATCATCACTTCTAGATTTGCTACCATGCGAGTAGCTGAATTGCAATGCACTGTTGCACATCATGCTGAACTTAACTACTTGATCAAAATATTCAGCCACTTGTTGGCAATATTATTTTATTTAGTTTGTGGCGCAGAATACCTGTCGCTCGTCAAATTAAATAAATAATAACAAAAATCCACAGGGTAAAAGGACTTAAAAGATTCTTACTTCCATTGTAGATGCTCTTCAGAATTTCTCAAGCTAAGCTACGGTAGCAACAATAGAAACCAATGGGTGATATTAGCTGGGAAACACGTGTAATTTACATACTGTGGTTATGATCCACTCGTGGATAACTGCTATCTGTAGATGTCAATAGCTTAATGTTGGTAGACTGGGGAATAAAAGACTACATGCAGTTAGTACTTATCTAGCCTTATTCCACTGCTTCATGGTTCTTCAGTTGGAGACTGAACAACGCTTCACATGAGCTTTTATTTCCTAGAACCTTATCACAGAAAATACAGGCAGAATGCCCGTGGTTTTAAGCTCCCAGAATTCTTTACCATAAATGTTTGTTTTGTTTTCCTTTTACTGCAATCAAACCCATGAACAATTATTGTCAGCTTCACTACAACGAAGTTGCTGTAAAACAATATTTCAAAGCACATTGTGTTCCACTATTTATTTTATTGTAACTGACCATGTTTTGTTTAATCTGCCTTGCAGGCTAAAAGAGGCTGCAAATATTTACTCAATGTAAAACACGGTGCAATGTTAAGAAGCGAGGAATTTCAGGTATTGTTTCAAGCAATTATCGAAATAGTTTGTGAAATGGAAAACAGTCGTGCAAATTGTTTCTACGTTGCATTTATTTGTATTTATTACAAAACTGTAAGCAATATCCAGTTTCTGCCTTTTACCTTCAGGTTACAATGCTGCTTAATAAATTAATGCACTGGCCCATCGAAATGACTGCCTCCTGTGGATTGTTTACTATTTCAAGAAAATTATTTACTGTAGTAAGTACTTAAGTACCTATTATTATACACAAAGATTTATTTTCTGCAATAAAATTGTTGCATTTTCGTATTCCTTAGATTGGAAGCACAACCCTTACATATATGATCATTTTGGTTCAATTCCGATCTGATGAAAGTAACACCAAACAAATGTGCAACTGCACGTGTTCTGTCACTGGATGTTAGACTGCTAATGCTGTTAAATGCTGAAGGTCCCAGTAGTGTTCTAAATAGGACATACAGACATCAACTTTGTGTGAAATTTTACATGGAACCTTCCTGAATAATCTATGAAAACGAAGACAAACAATAGTGTGCTCTAATCTGTGAAAATTTATTTAATTAGTCTTTGCGTATGGGATAAATTTTGTTCTGTATACTAATTTTCGTTTGTTTCAGACTAGTCATTTTACATTATCTCAAGATAAAGAATCCAGTCAAGAATAGTAAAGAGTGTTTCTTCTAATTACTTCAAAGTTACCTCCAATTACTTCATTATCGCATCATTAAAGAAACTAGACGATTTATATATAACCTCTGATTCTCTCAAAGCAAAGGCACGTAGAATTGGAGCTAGAATAAGCTGCTTTGTAATGCTTCCCATTACCTGAATTAAATTTTCCTCTTTGTTTTATTCATACTATGATACGGATAAAAATTGGGTTTTCTTTGATAGCGCCTAATTATATTTTAATGCATCTGAAAGTGACATTCTCACAATTTCATAACAATATTAGGACGTATTACTTCGTCAAATGGTCTTGGATCAACTCTGATGCAACAGGGTCGTAAGATTATCCAGTATGCCAATCATAGCTCTTCATTCGAGAACGAAAGTACAGGACCATAGAACGAGAATGTCTTGCAGTCGTCTGGGAAGTAGAACATTTTCATCCGCACGTCAAAGATACTAAGTTTACAGTGGTGACTATCTATAACCACTCCAGTGGCTAAGGAATAGATGGGGCAAAATAAAGTAAAGTATGTCCCCATGCTTTTTCTATTTCAATCATCAATGTACGTACGCACTGAAAATTTCAGATGGATTAGAGCATTCTAAGTCGTAGACCTTTCTCTGGTCAGTGTACAATTTATACATTATGCAATAAGTGCGAATGAAACATAATGAAGGTAATCCTTACCCCTCTAGACTAAACACAATCTACCCAAATGAAACATAATGATTAATGATAGTTGTTTCACCATTTTCAAGAATCATTCGAATATATTACTCATACAGAAATACTTTGAAAATATCTTCAAGGCAGGAAACATTTAACAACACAAACACTGATGGGTTCATTACATCCTTGAATTCCGTACATTTTTAGCCATTTTGTTGAAGTCTGGAGTAAGGCAGCAATGATGCTCAATGACTTGTGAAAGGAATTGCCCCAGAACTTCAACCATGGTAATGTTGTGGGCATTTTGTGGTAATGTTGTTACCTCAAATAATACCACATAAATGATCCCGAAGTAGCTGTCACGGCTATTACTGAGCGGCACTTCTGGTACCTCACAGAAGAGTAGGCTTCATTTACACTATTCTCGAACCATGTGTCACGTGCAGAGAAACAACAAACTGCTTGGACTTCTTTTTTGTTCATTCTCTTTCATATGATTATGTTTCTTCAGTCACATTTTTATATCCACGTTTAACAAATGCTGATTGCCCTTTGCTTTTCTCACTCCACAGTGCATCCACTAATGACAAAAGCCTTTGGGGTGCTATTAATATTTTTACGCATATTTTAGGATTATAAAATTTTATATATATTAGGCCTACCATATTGATTGAATGGCTTTAGAGTATAATTAATGCATTGTTAAATTGGATTATGCCAATTTTATTCTCGGCTAGATGTAAGTGGATACACTGTACCCATTGTAGTCCTTATGTGTTTTTTTGCTCGCTGTAAATTGCTTCATTCATTCCTCCTATGACTCTTATGAGTAAGCCAGTAATTCGTTGGTTATTTACTATGATAACATTATGAAAGGTGTCTGACTGTGTCCCTCCATGATAAGGCAATATTTGTTGAATGACACGATGGGCTGAGTTCCTTTTAATTTTCTTTGTACAAATCCCCTATGCATCAAATCGTTTTTAATTGATTATTGCTAAACAACTGGGATATGATTTCCTCACTGGGTTGATTCGTTCAGTTTTTTTAGCCCACACAGGCTAACAAATGCTTATATTCGTTTGCTTTCACAACACTGCAAAGTCGAAACCTTTAGCCTGCCGATAACGCCACATATCGCGACCCTAAAATTGTTGTGATTATTTTTTTACGCTTACAAATGTTTCTACGCTAGCGTATGTGGTGATTGTTGGTGTCTACTTTAAAACACTTCAACTCAGCTCTGAAAGAGCGCATCTACGAAATAATTACGCCTTTCTATAGTTCCAGGGTGCCATTTCAAGGTCTCGAAATTAACAACCTAGCTTAGCACAATTTTGTTTAAAACTATGCCAGTTTAGCTGAAACACGGCTTTCTTTCAATTTAACCATCAACACTCATTAGTTATGACGAAAGTTTAATTTGCCAAGCATGGCAACAAACACATAACACATGCACCAAGAATGACGAAAACGTTCATGTAATTGTTTAACCATGTATATGTAATTGTTTACCCAAATAGTAGTCGTTTTTTAGGATGGAGTAATTGAATCAATGCAACTGTAATTATTTCATGGCAATATCAATCTATTGGCATTCTAACACAGTAAAACTGCAGCAGTTATCACTAATTTGGACAGTGTTTCGATTGTATAAAAATTGTATGGCTAATAATGCAAATGCAAGTTTTTTCTTAATTAAATATATATTGCTTTTCATAGATTTATGAAACTTTAAATAAAAATTAATCGATACAAATATTCTGTTTGTATTTCAGAAAACAAGTAGTTATTTGAATTGCCTTTTATATTATTAAATGGTATTCAACAAGAAGTGGTCATTATTTCTTCGTACTATTACATTTTGTTAGACGAAGTTTAAATTATGATCGGCGGTTTTTTAATGGTTTACATATCGTAACAATTTTATCCCTCTTTGTAAATCAAGACTATTATAAACCTTGAAATGTTAACAGTGCAACTCTGAAATGCAGTGAATCTTTGTAAAACATGCTTAAAGACTGAGCACGCCATATAGCATTTCCGAAAGTTTCTAAGCTGCTAAAAAACATTAAAAAAATTCTGATAATTCCTAAATCTTGCAAATGCAATTAACTGCAAATCCTTTTAAATTTTTAAAAGACAGCAGAGATTTTCCAACACTTTTCTGAACTCTGTAAAAAGTTGTAATAAAAAGGAAGAAAGCTATTTTTTGAACGAAATTCCGACAATTTAGGTAAATCTTTAGCCATTCAAACATTCAAGTCATGCTGATCGTAATTGCTGGTCTTCTGTATTGACGATGACACTGTTCGTAATATTTAAGTCACCAAATCAGCTGATAGACACAACCTATTTCATGTAGTGAATTTATGTTTTTTTAGCATAAATCACACAATACAAAGTCTAATGAAATTGCATTTATAAAATATTCTCATGCAGAATGAAATTTGGTACCTGAAGATGTTAATAAATAGAAACCAAAAGGCATTTTTGTATTAGCAACTTAAGTACTATATTTTTATTGTTTATTGCCTGGTGCTTTCTATTATTAATAATACTATAGGTAAATTACAGAACTGGGTTGTAATAATAATCATGAAAATATCTTTATACTTTGGCTAAAATGGGGGTATTTTAAGGTCAGGGTCAACCATAAAATTTAATTTCTATTTTAATCAACCGTTTAGGATGAAAATTGGTGGATATGTTTCCCCACTGATACAAATTTAATCTGTAAGCAGCCTTCCCCTCCTACCCTTTATACACTATATTGAAAATTTCATGGTCTTTAATTGTATCAAGATATCTTCATCACATTGCGCCTGATTAATTTGATTTTTTTAAATGACGTCTGTTGGCACAGGTATATTCCGACTTGAATTATTCAGCTAAACACAGCCAAAGTGGAGAATATTACTTTTGTTGAATAATTCCACAGTTTTCATGAATAATTGGTGCGGTTTTTTTTTCTGTGCCCAATATAAACCTATCATCATGATTCTAGTTTAGTTTCATAACTACACTACACTGTTCAGCCTCAAAAAATGTCGGAGAGATAGCTGCATTAGTTTGGGCACTAACTTGACAAGTAGGCAAACATTTGAGCCCCCCCCCAAAAAAAAAATATATATATATACTTGCAATTTTTTTAGGGTTGATGATGTCTTGAGAATTTTTTTTTCTGCGTAATATCACCATGATCCTAGTTTGGTTTTAGCCTCAAAAAATTTCACAGAGATAGATGCATTAGTTTGGGCACAAACTTGACAAGTAGGCAAGCATTTGCCCATTGTAAAAATATTAGAAATCGTGACTTTATAGGGTTGACCCTGACCTTAAAAGCTAATTTAAAAAAAATTTTAAGAAAGAGTCACCAACCAAAAACCTCTTCCAGTGCTACTATGCAGTATTTAAAAATTTGACAACGATGAATTAGTTAAATGATTTAAATTACAGTAATATTCTTATAATTATTGCCATCTCCCAGTTTGGTGCAAGAATTAGTGATATTCAAAACCTGTAAGGAAAAAGCCGAGACGCATAGCCCTTCCTCCCTGATACAACTACTCAGGGTTACTGAACTTAACATGTTATCTTTACTACACCATAGCCATGCAGACCCTTATGACACTGATGAGACTCCAAGCAAGTACAGGTAAGGGGTTTCATGTCTGCACATGCTCAAGAACAGGAGCACAGCGTTTCATGGTTTAAAAAAGCATCTCGGTAACTTGTCTGACCATCTCCACGTTACAAATCAGTTCAACCAGTTTATTAGTTAATTTTTTGTCTGATCAAGGTAATGGTTTCGCCTAATATTGAAATACCACTTCTTATTTTTGGATTTTGTTGTTTCTGTATCTCGGCATTTTTCCTTATTTATCTCCCAGTTTTTAAACAGAATTTATATTAACACTATCGAGCCACACTCAAAAATATACCATAGAAGCTTAATATTTATAAGGCAATGCCAGAACTTCGTCCGAAAAGCCTCAAGAACTCGATAGTCATCCTCGTCATCCTTACACTTTGGGGTATAAAATTTCAAAAAAACATGTTCTGCAACATACAGCCTACTAAACACAATACTTGACCACCCGCCAGTGTATAGCCTACTAAATACAGGGCTTTACAACGTGACAATGTATAGCATACTAAACAGAATACATCACTGATTGACAGTGTTTAATCTTCTAAGGTCCTGGTCAATGTTTATCTCTGGTGGGTCTAGACGAAATTTGGGTGTCAGTGTTTTTTTTCGTCACGGTAGAGGTCACATTTTCTTAGGCCCAACAAGTGGGTAAGAATATTTTAGGAGTGGTGGTAGGAGTTCCAGGGTCTTGGGAGACGGATCATCGAAGATTTAGATGTCACATTTTCAATTCGTCCTTCCCCTTACGGTAATAAACACCGGTCTCTAAACACACTGTTTCACCTGCTGACAACGTATAGCATAATAAACACAGTGCTTCACCACCCACCAAACGACATTCCACTGGATTATACTAAATTATGCTTAATAGCAAGTTGTAGCAATCCACACAACATGGAGTTAAAGGCAACATGTAGAATATTCAGGATGCAACTAATAAATATAATTATTTAGAGGGGAAATTAATTATTAAAGCCAACTTTTGATGTCGGGTGGTGAATGTGCATCAAAATGCATGTGATTATAACATTTTTTGAGTACAATTCATTGGTCAATTGCTATTAGAAAATTAGGCAGCCTCAATCCGCTGAATAATTCACATTTACTGACATCAGACTTCGAAGTTCATTGTAACTGAATTTACATACATTGCAGCTAATCGAGAGTATGTAAGTGAAATCTTTGTCCGTAAACATAGATCTTCACATAGATTCATCACTTGAAGCTCTTTATGTTCTAACCACATAACGTGAAATATTTAGTCTTTATATCTGCAAAGTCTTGTATTTTTGTAGGATAAAACGTACAAAATGGTTCCGTCGTACTGTATTGTTCTTTATCAATGCCTATAACCATTAATACCTTTGCGAAATAATCAATTCTGGATGTCCATAAAATGAATGTTTTTAACAAAAAATACTGCTCCCTGATTATGATCGACTCGGCAATCACTTTTAATCCACAAGTCTCTCATCAATTGGGAAAATGATTAGATATGATTAACTAATCAGTTCTTTATTATCGACGTCTGGTTATATTTTAAGTGATCTTCATTTCCAACTCCTCGAAACTGTGCTAAAACAACGATGTAGGGGTAGCAATTGTACTTATAATCTGCAAGATATTGAAAAATAAGATCTAAACAATGGGGTTGTAGTGCGACCAAATACTTCCTGTAAAATAAAACATGCCGTTGCAAATGTTCTTCTGTCAATAGAAAAGAGGCCGAAATACTATGTTATTTCTATGGAAGAGTGGCCTAACTTTTCAATCAACAGTGTTATCTGCAAATAAAGTTTAATAAAAAAAATGTGGTACAATACATTATTATATTTCTCATTACCTTTATGGCATACCTGAAATTGTTCGACCTATGACAGATCTTTTCTTGTAACGTCACATAAGTATTGTTTTCCCAATTGTTCCTGTAAGTTGCGAAATTAATTATTAAACAGGAAAAAGAAAACATGCAAAAATTTTTGTACTTCTTATAAGATAAACGGTGTAGAGACTTAGCATGTCATCGTAGGTCAACTAATGTTTTTATATATCAACTTGTTCAATTATTTAAAACAAGTTGATAATGCTGGGTAAAACCCTCGAATCTAACAATCAATAATACATCGTTCCCAGTAGGGGTCGGACGAATAGGGAAAAAATATATTCGAATATTCGGCCAAAAAATATTGGAATATTCGAATTTCGTTCAAAATTTTTTTTACTTGTTTCGGCCTAAGCTCTCCCCACCCCAAAAAATGCGTTTTTT
>JAHWFP010120869.1:19147-31904 GCA_023313725.1 Lithobius niger | reverse complement strand
CTAAGCTCTCCCCACCCCAAAAAATGCGTTTTTTTTATTAAATACCTAAATTTTATTTTGCACATTGGCAATGCAAGGCATACGTAATATAACCATAAGTTTAACTAAATTTACTAAGCATGGTACCTTGAAAGTCATACATAATACACCCCCACCTCTCCCCAAAAAATGATGCATTACCAACTGTAGTACGGAACGGATGGCAATCAACCACGATGTCTTTCCCTTTCACGTATAATTTTGAAGTTGACGTCATCTATCAAATGGTTACTATGGTTCTAGTTGTCTTCCATATTGTTTAGTTATTAAATGTTTTAGGGTGAACTGCTGTGCGCTTTTGTAATCATCCTCCACATCCCACTCCCCTACTTGCAAGTGAGCAATTCAAAACGCATGGGTTGTCACTTGGATTGATACGAGGGAAGAGGGAAGAGAAGAAAACATAGTACGGACTGGCTCGGACTCGGGAAGTCAACAGAAAAACCTAAAACCAAATTAAAAAATTAAAAAAAAAAACGTAAAATTACCCAGAATTTTTATTTTGCGAATATTCGAATGGCATATATCATATTCGAATATGCTCTTAATATTCGAATATTCGTCCGACCCCTGGTTCTCACATATCGTTGAATGGTGACCAAGACTCCACAGATAGTATTCACATATTGGTTTTCAGTCATTTAAAATTAATGAAAGCTGCGCAAATTTCAAAGACCAGACTCACTAAAGACCATTGTGAGTAAATACTTGTCAGAAAAAGAAAGAAAAAGTACTACTCCGACTGGGACTCGAACCCACCACGCCATTATTCAATGCCGTTTATTTCATTTGTACGTCCTCATCTTCTGAATGCTTGTTTTTTTTTTTATATAATTTGTATTTTGAAATTCTGATGTGGGATTCTGATATGGGATTCTGAACGGGATTTTGATTTTGATATCTTGAAGAAAATAGGGCTGCAAAGCAGTTATTGCTTTCTGAATATGCATTATGGTTGTGTTCTTGTATCTTTAATTTTTATGATGTACATTTATGTACATTTTTACGATTTATCACTCTTTCCAACACGATTTATATTTATATTTACACGAGTAATAATGAAAGGACAAGCACGGCGGTGGCACTGTTTACATAAACCTTCAAGCCAATTTTTACCTATTAGATTGACCACAGAAATGTAGTTGTGGTTGGTCTTATTCTTGTTGAGAAATTTGTCTCTCAAGCCAAGTGACCGTTCTACTGAACACATTGTCTGCATTCTCGTTTAAGATGGTGGGTATTCTTCAATCCCCGCCGGCGCTCAAGGAATTCCTAAGGCCACTTTTCGGGAAAAAAACTAAAAAAAACTATAGAAGAAAAGTTACAGAAGGAACCGCTGGCACCTTGCTTGCTTGTATTAGCATGGTACACGACATGGGAAGGTTTCACCAGTGAGCACATGCAACATAATACTTTCGACTTGCTTATTGCACAACATTTCGATTTACTGTTGGAATCAAGAGCAATAGTCATCATTATTGATCGTGACTGATATAGCACAGCTGCGTAGTAACAAGTAACAACACAAAATCTGCTATTTACAGTTTTTTCAATAAAAATCACTAATGTTTTGGGAAAAAACTACTATAGCATAGACATCAGGATATAGGACTGTATTAAAACAAATCACATCCTTAAAATCAGTAAAACGAAAGACCCATGTAACAAAAAATTAAGAGATGTAACAAAGAATGCTGGAACTAACCATAAAGAACAATAAGTCGTCATTTGATAGGAATTTTAATGTTTCGCTGATTTTAATGCTTAGGTTTTGTGGTAATGCAGTCTCACATCGCCTTCAATGTTTTAGCGGTTTTTGCTTGAAAAAGTGAAACCACTTGACTTAAATATTCGATTCAACTTTTTGAGTGTGCAACGTGGGTTTGGAATTCATAGTTGGTGGAAAGCTTAAAAAGATTTCAATATTTTTGTAGTTTTTGGATCTAAAAGTTTCTTTTTAATGGTGTTCCTTAGAACACTACCTATGCGATGAGAACAAACAAACCTTCAAATAAAATGCAGTCTTTAAAAATGGTACATGAGATCGAATTATTTCTTCGACACCTTAAAAAAAACAGCATTCGTAATGACATCAAAGGGTAAAAAAGCTCCGTTAATTTTTTTAGCAGATCTTGTTTAACGTTTGTAATAATTGGAAAAGGGAAGTGATGAAACGGCATGTCTTGAGCTACCGGCATATCCGCTTTATGTCCGATGAAAATAAAATATTGTTGCTGACATGTTTCATTCCACATCATGTTCTCGACCAACAGCTGGCCTCTCACTTGGAAAAAAAGGCTTTAGCAATCATTAATGTCGTTAAGGAAAAACATGATGTTCGTGCCTCTGTTAGAAGTTGATGATGGCAGCTCGTTTCTTTTATCAAAATGGAAAATAGATATAGACACGTAGTAAGCGAGTTATCCAACATCAGAGTCAGCATCATATATGAAATTACCAGAAGGAGAAGGACACTTCACGCAAAAATATTTCGCAGGCAACGAAAACGAGACGAAGTTAACCGATGTTCAAACATAAATCTTTATTAGCATTTGAATATCAAACGGACAGTGGCATTACTCTTACGGAGAAACGGGAATTCACAGTTGTAGCAATTTTACTGGTTGCGTGAACTCGATACTTTTTCAAGGATTGCATCTGAGAATTTCACAATCAATGCACATCTACTTTCAATTTCTATGCATTTTGAAGTTTAATTTCTCTGCTACACTATCCAACTGAAAAAGCATAAAACACGCTGCCATTTTAGACGTTTTCCAGTACCGTAATAATATTGCGAATGCATTCGACTTATCCAACCCAAAATTAATAGTTTGAGCTCAGTTGGTGGAATTTCTGTTTTCAATGACAGTGTTTAAAGCCATGTAACTTCTACTACATCAAGCTTTGATTGTTGTCTCACCAGTGGACGTGAGTGCAACACCGGTTTTTGGTTAAGCTAGGGTCTACAATGCTATAGCAGTGCACATGCTGCAAGGTAGGAAGTTGTTTTAAAGCAAAGTCATGAATTCTGTAGGAATTGTGGAAGACGAGACTATGCACCAACAAGGCATCAGTTTTGAAGACCTAACGAGTTATTCTACATATCACTATTGTCGGCCCTTGATCGCCTTAGGAAAGTTGTTTGGCCTTCTTTCATGGCAGCACCAAAATGAAAATTGTACTCGTGGATGCCTCAATCTAAAATGTGCTCTTTCATGGCTCTACAAAATAGCTCTATTGACATTTTGTTTTTTTGTTCCGACTGTTTATTTAATCGTCAACAACCCTGAATCAACCATGGAAGAATTACCCATGTTTGATAGGGTTATTCTCCACTTGAACATGCTCATTTTCATCCTGTTTACACTGAATGTCTCCGTTTACTATAACGTAAATGAAAATATATTTTGGGATCTACTTATCTTACTTATCAAGCAGGAGGCTGTGTATCGTCGCAGAATACACAAAAGACATTTCCTACTCAAGATACTTGCCCAAATATTTATCACCTTCATTGTAATTGGTTTGTTTGTAGTTGTCTGTGAAATGGATACGAAGGTTACATTTCTTGAAAAATGGCTTTTCTGTACGCAGTTTTTTGTGATTAACATTGTGGAAATTTTTTCTTCAGTCCCTTTTACTGTTGTTGCTGCTTTAAGTGCTGAGTGCTTCTCATCAATGGCTGATGAACTTGAACTAATGATGTCCTCATCAATTTCATCGATAGGTGAACGTTTTACTGCCATTCAAAATCGTTACGAAGAAAGCTACAAAATTTCTACGGCCATTCAGGACTTTTTCGCGTTTCTTATCACTGCTGCTTTAACGGTTCAAACTACCTCACTCTGTACTAATTTATATGCATTGATGGTAGTAGAAGACAACAATTTTGAAAAATACTTTTACCTAGTCCGTCTTGGGGAAATTTTCCTTGCAATATTGAGAATTTATACTATTGGTTCGGCAGCTGATAACATGACTTATCAGGTAAGATTTCGTACGTTTCTTTTCGTTGCAGTGGTGCAGCAGTACCTGCAACAGTTTGCTAGATGCCAACGTCATGACTACGTCAGTATAGAGTTAGATGAATATAAGAAATAGAACCCAGGCAGATTAGTACACCGATAGTTGCTGTTAATTCTACCAAAAAATGACTGAAGCCATTTTCAGGCGATTGCCGCAGTCATTCGAATGGCTGAAAAACCATACCATAAAGGCTTTAATGGCAATTGACACGAACAGGATAAATAGAATTTTAAAGCCATATTTAATTCAGTTTACAGCTTTGGGAGTTTCACTCAATTCCACAATAAGTGTAAAACTACGGCCGTATTTGTAGTTGACGATCAAATTTTTCGTCTGTGGGAAGTAGCGTTCTAGTTTCTGTAACCGAGTTGTCACTTATTTATTGCTGCATGGCTTCATCTAGCACGGCACGAAATGTTGAAACGAGACACGTCCACTGCATGCAGCATTGCAAATTGCAGATATATTGAGGCTAGGATTATTTACGTCACTTCATTACAGCAAAATAAATGATTAAATGCTAAAGAAACAACCATTTAGTAGCCTACACTGCTTTAGCATTACAAGAAAAAGAAACGCTCTCGTACGCCTATTAATTACATCTTATGTGGGCAACACTGCTGGTTTTGTAGGATATCATGTATTGCTCGAGATATGAAATGTGGCAATACTGAGATATGATGGGTCAAAAACGTTTTTTTATTTTTTTATTTTTTATTATCACGGGAATTCAGGTTGATGAGATAATTATCTGTTGATTTCAACAATTCACTCCGTCTCTCATCAAAGCCTAAATCCGAAATCATTCTTCAGAGAAGAAGCGAAATGCGAATTTGTCTCATCACACAACACCGAACAAATCTATCAATTTTTTAAAGTGCATCCCTCGAGGAGGCTGCTAGACCAAAAGTCTGCATTAAATAGCTTAGACCATCCTGTTGTTAAAGAACTACTGTCTTAATACCCTACTTTTGTTTCTCGTAGCAGTGCCGACAGAAATATCTTTGTCAGATGAAGAGAAATTTCATTCCTTTGTTGACCAAGGAGGTGCATAACCGTAGGAGGTGGCGAAACCTTAAGGATGTTATACACTTTTGAGGATCGCCCTACCAAAAATGTGCAACGATAAATAACTTACGACGGCACACTTTTTTAAAAATCCATGTCTTATTATCCTAGTATTGTTTTGCCTTGCAGCAACAAAATGAATTACCTTTGTCGGATGAAGGCAGACAGTCTCATTTCCATGCTGTCCAAAGAGGTGTGGAATCATTCGAGATGTTCTACACCTTCGAAGACCACTTCACCAAAATGGTGCATTAAACAGTGTACACCGGCCCTTTTTTTGAAAAGTCTACGCTAGGGTGTAACTCTCTTCTTATCCTCTGTTCGTGAGGCAACACCAAACGGAAATACCGTTGTCGAATGAAAGGAGTAACCCTAATTTCCTTGTTTCCCGAAGCTCAAACAACAATCCAGCAACAATGCTTTAAATGTATGCCTTGAAGCTATATTATTAGTTATTGTGTATTGTTACAAAAAATACACTGTTGGCTAAAGGAATTATTTCCCATTTCCATTCAGAAATTCGGAGTCAAACACCATTGAACAATAATGCTTTAAATATGCTCTTTGAAAGAACGTTTTACGTCCGATATTATTGCTGAAGATATCCCAAAGAAGTTTAACTGGGGCAATATCTGAGGCTATAACTAAAATGTCCCTCTCATCGTTGTAAGGCAGATATCGCAGTTTGGCTTCATGTGCCCATAAATCCAAAACGGGATGCCGACGAGCAGATGTTGCCGTTGTTAAAGAAAGTAATGTTGGAAGTTTGGAACGTAATACAGCTTGAAAATGAAAGAAGCGATCCAAAGCACATATTGCACTGCAATGAAGTTCATTTTGTAAGAATTATAAATGGGTGCAAAATAAATAGGTGAAGTACACGTGAAGAAAACAAGTGTCCAAAAGACGTTCGTAACCATATGGAGCATTTTTACAACTGTGCGAATAAGGGATTTAAATCACATCGTTTTACCGATGACAGGATGAAAGTGGGATAGTTACAGTTATAACATAGCTTTTCAAACAATCGATCAATTTAAGCAATTTAGTGTACCCTTAAAAGAAAGTGTTTAATACTGGGTTTTCATATGGGTTGTGAGTTGTGTAGAAGCGGGGTTATTGACGTTAGTTTGCCAGCAGAGAGGTCCTGATTTTGATAGGGAAATCCATTTGAGGTAGTAGGGGTCTATTAGGTTACCTTAATAATTATCCTTTGCGACAATAAGGCTTCTCATTTATTTGGGAGCCATAAATCAAAATAAGGACTACAAAGAACGAGTTACAATTATTTTAGGGTTAAAAGAACGCATATGATGAACAAGTCAAAAAAAGGTCGTGCCACACCCACGACGAACTGTGTCATCACTCCCAACGACTACACCGGAACATCCGTTATGCAACAAGACGGAACATATAAAGGAAAATAATGATTAGCATAACGAACTTAATGAGAAAAGAAATTAAAAGACAAAGAACATTAAATAATAACAGAAAGACAGAATTTTGTATTAAAATAAGGTGTGAAAAACACGGTAAGTACTACGTGTAAATTTAAAGTAATCAACGAAAAGGATTAGCAAGGTTCAATGATATACTCACACGATACTAAAGAGCAAAACCGAAAACAAGGAATGTTGTTCTTTCCAGCCGCCATCTCTGTCTGCAAATTATAACCACAGCCAAGAAACCAACCGCAAAACATGACAGACTTTTGACAGAGGTGTCTTTGAGGAAACGTGGAAAGGTGCTATACATCTTCGAGGATGTCGCTCTACCAAACATGGGTGTTACATTGCTCATACCATGGCTTTACAGCATTATCCATGCTATAATCTGGAAGCGCACTTTGCCCATTAAGTTTCCATTATTGGCTTTCAATGGCGTTTAATTGTTAGCATTAACTGTTCAAGTCAACTCACTATCATTAGTGATATGAAGTCGTACCCGGATTTGCTAGGGTTTTAGTTTCGTGCAGGGTTTTGTTTCATGGTGTTCGTCCAGTATCTTGTTTGAAGGGTAATTTTACTTGTTCGCTGTGATGGGTAATTTTTCTTTCTGTAATACTCCACCTTTCATCCATTAATTTCCCTTTCCTCTCACCCCCCCCCTTTTCTCCCATCCTCAACCTCCCCTCTCCCTTCCTCCTCTTTGCTACACTAGGTAAATTTGGATGGGCATAGTTAATTAAATACTACATTTCCCCTGCTCCATTCCCTCCCCCTTTCGCAACATTTGGCAAAACTTAATTTGGTCTCCACCCCAAAAATTAAAAACGTACTTTTTAGGGTCAGTTAATGCATAATCATATGATTAATGGTAACAGACACTACGCCTCCCCCATTCTCTTTAGTTATTATAGCATTAGAATGCAAAGAGGACTAACATAAGCACTGGCCACACGTGGGCCCTCCCCATTCGCGCTGTGTCTGAAGGTCCACACACAAAATGAATACTCCAGGGGAACTGTATGACCATGGTGTTTTGACCGAGCTGAGTTAATCGTGTCCACAATTTACGAAATTAATCACAACTCCATATTTTACATGAATCCTCACGCCGTATTCGTTCTAGTTCTCGCCAAATCATAATTCGTTTATAGCAACTAAAAATAATTAGGACAAATGGGGGGGGGGGAATTGAGGCTTAATGGCGCGTCGACAACTTGGTCATTAGCGCCAACCTCAGTCACAGTGCAGTGGTCCGGGTTGCCACTGCACCACACATTACAGAGACGTTATTCAAACCCCTAATCTAAATCTTGTCATACATCTGTACCTCCTGCAAAAATTGAAAAACACCGGACAGGAGGACAGACTTATCGCCCAACTGACGCGCTATGTCATGCGGAAGATGGAAACGACGACGAACACCATCAAGATGGCGACAATCAACAAGTAAGTGGCGGACCGTAAGTGGCCGCCGACACAAATAACATTCAGGAGGGTCAACCCCCCGCAAAAGGAAACAGTGAGTAAGTCGAGTGTGACCAAAGCGCAAACGGGCCAACACCACCTCCTCACGGCGACTGCGGCGACACGCCGAGTGCCATTCCTCAACAGTGCCTTTAATAGCTCGTAATTTATTGCCGTCCTGTCCATCCCACGAGGCTTGCAAAAAAGCGTGTAACCTCACACGCAGAGTTGGAAAAGCGTCCGAGGGAACAAGGCTGAGATCCCTTCCGAGAGGGCCAGAAAGGGCCCCTTTTGCTGCAGAATCCGCTTGCTCATTTCCACCTATCCCAACATGGCCCGGAATCCAGCAGAAAAGCACAGTTTTCCGCTGGCCAGGCAAGCGGGAAAGCAAAGCTTGGACACGTTGTGTCAAGGGGTTCCGAGGATTGTAATTCGCCAAGGACTCCAGGGCACTCATGGAATCGCTAAAGATAATGAAATGCGTGCCCAAATGGAAGACAAATGGAGGACAAATGGAAGACTACAATGATAGTCATTGGGACTTTCAGTATGTTTCTGGTTCTAATGCACATATAATTCGTTGTTGATTATGCTATCCCCTACAGTTATCAGAAATAAGATTCAATCAAAGAAGGTATTCAGGAATATTTACGAACCCCATGTCATAAGTAAGTGTATTGGTCATTGTATGCAAATCTAGTATACCACGCAGTTTCCTTTGGTAAATCACTGCGTACGGCAGCTGCGACTAACCTATAGCTATCAGGCCAACATAGGCTAAAGGTATTCATAAGTTGTGACCTAAAGCTAACCTTTTCGATAGGGCTATTCCCCTGGTTAAAGCTAGGTTCTCCTCTAGTAGCTATTATGGACAAAAGTGGCCAATAAATCTTTCTAGTAAAAGAGCTCTTAGATATAGTGCATACACTAACATTAAAGATTGGGACTAAGTACTACACAGCAGAACGTTTGGGACTTAAGGTCACGATGTGCTTAGTTTGGGGCCATAATGTGGTGCATGGTAGCTAAGTAGTGGTGTTTATGTTCTTTCGGCAGGTACTGAACAGTTTGAAGGTGAACTTGGTTGCAGGTAGAAGGGGCACGGTTCTAGCAGTGTGTGCTTTTTCCAGGCTCCACTATGAGGTTATGATCCACTCGTTGATAACTGCTATCTGTAGATGTCAATAGCTTCATGTTGGTCGACCGGCGAATAAAAGACTACATGCAATACTTTGTACTTATCTAGCCTTATTCCACTGTTTCATGGTTCTTTGGTTGGAGACTCAACAATGCTTCACATGAGCTTTTATCTCCTAGAACACTATCACAGAAAATACAGGCAGAATCCCCGCGGTTTTAGGCTCCCAGCGTTCTTTACCATAAATATTTGTTTTGTTTTCCTTTTACTGCAATTAAAATCCATGAACAACTATTGTAAGCTTCACTAAGACGAAGTTGCTGTAAAACAATGTTTCAAAGACATTGTGGTCCACTATTTGTTTTATTGTAACTGACCATGTTTTGTTTAATCTTCCTTGCAGGCTAAACGAGGCTGCAAATATTTACTGAATGTAAAACATGGTGCAATGTTAAGAAGCGAGGAATTTCAGGTATTGTTACAAGCAATTATCGAAATAGTTTGCGAAATGGAAAACGGACGTGCAAGTTTTTTCTGCTTTGCATTTATTTGTATTTATTACTAAACCGTAACCAATATCAGTTTCTGACTTTTACCTTCAGGTTACAATGCTGCTTAACAAATTAACACATTGGCCTATCGAAATTACTGCCTCCTGTGGATTGTTTACTATTTCAAGAAAATTGTTTACTGTAGTAAGTATTTAAGTACCTATTATTATACGCAAAAATTTATTTTGTGCAATAAAATTGTTGCATTTTCTTATTCCTTAGATTGGAAGCACAACCCTGACATACATGATCATTTTGGTTCAATTCCGATCCGATAAAAGTAACAACAAACAAATGTGCAATTGCACGTGTTCTGTCACTGGATGTTAGTCTACTAATGCTGTTAATTGCTGAAGGTCCCAAAAGTCTTCTAAATAGGACAGGATAAATTTTGTTTTATTGACTAATTTTCGTTTGTTTCGGACTAGTCATTTTACATTATCTAAAGAATTTGTTTACAGTACTAGTACAAAAGATAAAGAATTCAGTCAAGAATAGTAACGTGTATTTCTTCTAATTACTTCGAAGATACCTCCAATTACTTCATTATCGTATCAATAAAGAAACTAGGCGATTCATATATAACCTCTGATTCTCTTAAAGCAAAGGCACGTAGAATTGGAGCTAAAGTAAGCTGCTTTGTGATGCTCCCATTACATGAAATAAATTTTCATGTTTGTTTTATTCATGACTATGGTGCGCATAAAAATTGGGTTTTCTTTGACGTCACCCAAATTATATTTTAATGCATCTGAAAGTGGCATTCTCACAATTTTCATAGCGATATTAGGATGTATTGCTTCGTCAAATGGTCTTGGATCAACTCTAATGCAAGATGGAGAACAGGGTCGTAAGATTTCCAGTATGCCAATCACAGCTCTCCAATAGAGAACGAAAGTACAGTATCACACAACGAGAATGTCTTGACGTTGTCTGGGCAGTAGAACATTTTCAACCGCACGTCAAAGATACTAAGTTTACAGTGATTACTATCTATAACCACTCCAGTAGCTAAGGAATAGATGGGGCAAAATAAAGTAAAGTATGTCCCCATGCGTTTTCTATTTCAATCATTAATGTACGTACGTACGCACTAAACATTTCAGACTGATTGGAGCATTCTAAGTCTTAGACCTTTCTCTGGTCACTGTACAATTTATATATGTAAAAAGTGCGAATGAAACATAATGAAGGTAATCCCTATCCCTCTAGTCGTGTTAATCTATTGACGCTATTTACCCAAAAGAAACATAATGATTAATGATAGTTGTTTAACTATTTTCAAGAATCATTCGAATATATTACTCCTACAGAAATACTTTGAAAATATCTTCCAGGCAGGAAACATTTAACAACACAAACACTGATGGGTTAATTAATCCTGGAATTCCATACATTTTTAGCCATTTTGTTGAAGTCTGGAGTAAGGCAGCAATGATGCTCAATGACTTGTGAAAGGAATTGCACCAGAACTACAACCGTTGTAATATTGTAGGCATTTCTGTGGTAATGTTGTGACCTCAAATAATACCACATAAATGATCCCGAAGTAGCAATCACGGCTATTTACTGAACGGCATTTCTGGTACCTCACAGAGTAGTAAGCTTCATATACACTATTCTCGAACCATTTGTCACGTGCAGAGAAACAACAAACTGCTTGGACTTCTTTTTTGTTCTTTCTCTTTCATATGATTATGTTTCTTGTCAGTCACATTTTTACATCCACGTTTAACAAATGCTGATTGCCCTTTGCTTTTCTCACTCCACAGTGCATCCACTAATGACAAAAGCCTTCGAGTTGCTCTTAATATCTTTACGCATATTTTATGATTATATAATTTTAAATATATTAGGCCTACCACATTGATTGTATGGCCTTAGAGTATAATTAATGCATTGTTAAATTGGATTATGCCAACTTTATTCTCGGCTAGATGTAAGTGGATACACTGTACCCATTGTAGTCCTTATGTGTTTTTTTGCTCGCTGTAAATTGCTTCATTCATTCCGCCTGTGACTCTTATGAGTAAGCTAGTTATTCGTTGGTTATTTACCATGATAACATTATGAAAGGTATCTGACTGTGTCCCACCATGATAAGGCAATATTTGTTGAATGACATGATGGGCTGAGTATCTTTTAATTTTCTTTGTACAAATCCCCTACGCCTCAAATCGTTTTAAATTTAATAATGCTAAACAACTGGGATATGATTTCCTCACTGGGTTGATTCGTTCAGTGTTTTTTTGCCCACACAGGCTAACAAACGCTGATAATCATTTGCTTTCGCAACATAGATCTTCACATAGTTTCATCACTTGAAGCTCTTTGTGTTTTCACCATATAACGTGAAAGATCAGTCTTTATATCTGCAAGTCTTGTATTTTTGTAGAATAAAACATACAAAATGGTTCCGCGTGCTGTATTGTTCTTTATCAATGCTTATAACCATTAATACTTTTGCGAAATAATCAATTCTGGATGTCCTTAAAATGAATGTTTTAACAAAAAATATTGCTCCCTGATTAATTATCGACTTGGCAATCACTTTTAATCCACAAGTTTCTCATCAATTGGGGAAATGATAAGATAT
Organism: Lithobius niger; assembly: GCA_023313725.1. Lineage (NCBI taxonomy): Eukaryota > Metazoa > Arthropoda > Chilopoda > Lithobiomorpha > Lithobiidae > Lithobius > Lithobius niger. The sequence goes on along the minus strand of JAHWFP010120869.1, from coordinate 19,571 downwards.
GATTAACTAATCAGTTCTTTATTATCGACGTCTGGTTATGTTTTAAGTGATCTTCATTTCCAACTCCTCGAAACTGTGCTAAAACAACGATGTAGGGGTAGCAATTGTACTTATAATCTGCAAGATATTGAAAAATACGATCTAAGCAATGGGGTTGTAGTGCGACCAAATACTTCCTGTAAAATAAAACATACTGATGCAAATGTTCTTCTGTCAATAGAAAAGAAGCCGAAATACGATGTTATTTCTATGGAAGAGTGACCTAACTTTTCAATCAACAGGGTTATCTGCAAATAAAGTTTAATAAAAAAAATGTGGTACAATACATTCTTATATTTCTCATTACCTTTATGGCATACCTGAAATTGTTCGACCTGTGACAGATCTTTTCTTGTAACGTCACATAAGTATTGTTTTCCCAATT
>JAHWFP010120869.1:0-18747 GCA_023313725.1 Lithobius niger | reverse complement strand
CTTCGACACCTTAAAAAAAAACAGCATTCGTAATGACATCAAAGGGTAAAAAAGCTCCGTTCATCTTTTTCAGCAGATCTTGTTTAACGTTTGTAATAATTAGAAAAGGGAAGTGATGAAACGTCATGTCATTGAGCTACCGGCATATCCGCTTTATGTCCGTTGAAAATAAAATATCGTTGCTGACATGTTTCATTCCACATTATGTTCTCCACCAACAGCTGGCCTCTCACTTGGAAAAATAGCTTTAGCAATCATTAATGTCGTTAAGGAAAACATGATGTGCGTGCCTCTGTTAGTATCTTTAAGAAGTTGATGATGGCAGCTAGTTTCTTTTATCAAAATGGAAAATCGATTTAAACACATAGTAAGCGAGTTATCCAACATCAGAGTCAGCATCTTATATAAAATTACCGGAAGGAGAAAGACACTTCACGCAAATATATTTCGTAGGCAACAAAAACTAGACGAATTTAACCGATGTGCAAACATCAGTCTTTACTAGCATGTGAATATCAAACGACAGTGGCTTTAGTCTTGTGGAGAAACGGGAATTCACAGCTGTAGCAATTTTACTGGTTGCGTGAACTCGATACTTTTTCAAGGATTGCATCTGTGGTTTTCACAATCAATGCACATCTACTTTCAATTTCTATGCATTTTGAAGTTTAAGTGCTCCACTGTCCAACTGAAAAAGCATAAAACATGCTGCCATTTTAGATGTTTTTCAGTACCATAATAATATTGCTAATGCATTCGACTTATCCAATCCAAAATTAATACTTTGAGCTCAGTTGGAGGAATTTCTGTTTTCCATGACAATGTTTAAACCCATGTAATTTCCACTAGATCAAGCTTTGTTTGTTGTCTCACCAGTGGACGTGAGTGCAACAGCGGTGTTGGGTTTAGCTAGGATCTACAACGCTATAACACTGCACTGAGCGCTGCAGGCATAGGGTAAGTTGCAAGGAAGGAGTCACTTCAAAGCGAATACCATGAATCGTGCGGGGATTGTGAGAATAGACACTATGCACCAACAAGGCCCTAATTTTCAAGAACTTCCCACTTATTCAACTTATCAGTATTGTCGGCCTTTGATCACCTTAGGAAAGTTATTTGGCCTTCTTTCATGGCAGCCCCAAAACGAATATTCAACTCGCGGATGCCTTAATCTAAAGTGTGTTCTTTCACGGCTGTACAAGATAGCTGTAGTGACATTTTGTTTTTTTGGTCCCACTGTTCATTTAATCGTCAACAAACCCAAATCAACCATGGAAGAAATGCCCAAATTCGATAAGTTTATTCATCACTTGAACGTTGGCAGTGCCATACTGTTTATATCGTTGATCATCGTTTTCTATTATCTAAAAGAGAAAAAGTTTTGGGATCTGTTTGTGTTACTTATCAAGCAGGAGGGTTTGTATCGTCACAGAATACACAAAGGATATTTCGTGCTCAAGATACTTGGCCGGACTGTTTTCAACTTCATCGTAATCGCTGTGTTTGTAGCAGTTACAGTAATCGATCGCAAACCTACATTACTTGAAAAATGGTATATGTGTATTCAATTTTTTATGGCATACATTATGGAAATTTTTTCTGCAGTCCCTTTTACTGTTTTTGCTGCTTTAAGTGCTGAATGCTTCTCATCAATGGCTGATGAACTCAATCTAATGATTTCCTCATCAATTTCAACGATAGGTGAACGTCTTTCTGATATTAAGAATCGTTATGAAGAATGCTACGAAATCTCAATGGCCATTCAGGACGTTTTCGCATTTCTTATCACAGTAGCTTTAATGCATCACACTATCATACTCTGTACGAATTTATATGTCTTTATAGTAGTTGTAGATGACAATTTTGAAGGACTCGTTCACCTACTCCGTCTAGGGTTAGTTTCCCTTGCAATTTTACGAATTTATACCATTGGATCAGTAGCTGATAACATGACTTATCAGGTAATGTCCTGCGTGTTTTTTGTTGTTGTAGTTGCAGTAGCACAGCATTTGAATCAGTTTTCTAAATGTTTTTGTTACGCTGAAGTTACTAGTGCTAGATGATCAAAAGAAATACAACCATGGTCGATTAGTACACCGAGAGTTGCCAACAATGCTGCAAAAAATGGCCGCAGACATCTTCAGGTGATTGCGGCAATCATTCAAATTTAAAAGAAAAGTTAATGTTAAGGTGTTAATGTCAATCGAAACGAACAGGCTAAATCTAATTATATGGCTGTCTTTTATTGACTTTGCAGCTTTGGGTGTTTCAGTCAAATCCACAATAATTATAAAAACTCGGCCATGTTTGCAGTAGATGATCATATATTTGTCCGTGGGAAGTAGCGTTCTAGTTTCTGTAGCTGAGTTGTTACCTATTTTGCATGGTTTCATCCTGTACCCCACGAAATGTTGAAAAGAGACGCATTCAATACATGCAGTATTGGAAATTGCAGATAAATTGTAGCTGGCATAAATGACACACTTTGTTATGGTAAAAGAAATAACTGAATGCAAAAGAAACAACCATTTCACACACTGCTTTGCCATTACAAGAATAAAAGGCAGGACACAACTGTTATTCTCATAATACTCAGGTGCAGGTGTTGATGATAAATTTAACAATGTAATAGATTTAGGCTTGGGGTGATTAACCTTGGGGTGTGATTTAACATTGGGGTCCAATTCACAGTATATTATATAGGCAATAACAAATACTAGTTTTAATTAGAGCAAATACGATTTGTTGAAATGATACTAAAAGGATTTTATCCGTAAACCACAATTATTTATATAAATCATTAGAATCGGGGGTGGTTGAAAGCCCAAAGGAGCATTGTGGTTGTGAGTCGCTGAAAATGAAAGAAAAATATCGTCCCTCTCTCGCATTATATATTATCTGTAACATTAAACTCGTTGTATATACATTATTAAAGGTTCAGAAAAAGTCAATACTATACACAAAACTCCGATAAAATTGGAAGTGTCCCCGTTCGAGAATAACTCGCTGGAAATGGGGGAATAAACTGAATAAACTGACCAAATAGCAAAGATGGTCAAGCTGTATAACACTAAATAATTTGCAGTCGTGGGAAAAAGCAGTGTTTTGTAATTATCTAACCGTTACAAAGCATTGAGAAAAGAAGTTTATTTACATATACCAAAATCCATAATGAATTGAAAAGAGGAAGAAAAGGTGCTGGTGAAAGGTAAGTAATCGAGGATGGCCTTCAAGAAAAGAAAATTGACGGCTCAAAATGCTGAGAAGCGAAGCCAATTTTTGAAATTTTTGGTGAGTCAATATTTGAGCTGCATGATTAATACAAAACATAAACCGAAAGAATATTTATTGTATGTTATAACACAAAATACATATTGTGTTGAAAGACAGTTGTAATATTCGACACTATCAAATGCATGAGGTTTACAAAGGGTTCAAAGTGTTTTGCAGTGAGCATTAACAAAGAAGGAAAAAAGTTAGTAATGGATTGTTGAAACAATGTAATAACCAGTCATCAATGGTGCATGTCACAAGCATAGGTTAACCAACGGCGTCGAATGAGTTCTGTTAACAATCCCGTGTTATTGCCAGAACTCCCGTGACGCCGTTGGTTGTCCTGCTTACAGCAACCGCGCATTGTTCGAGTCGTGGCTGCAACAATCAACAAATCGTGCTGACGTTCTTTAATTCAGAAGCTTAACAAGGCGACTGGGCGTGCAACTATGTCTACACAAATACAGTATTGTTGTTGCTTATGTGGTGAAGGGCTTTCTGCTCGTGTTTATGGATTGTAACTCGATTCCGAAATATCCCATTACCGTTCATACCGTGGAAATTCAACGATGAGTAGCCCCTTCAGACAACTTCTTTTAACAATTTTTCTAGAAGTTGTTTGAAGGGGCCTTTCGACATCGAGTTTCCGCGGTATGAACAGTGATGGGTACTTCGGAATTGAGTAACAATCAAGAAATTAAAGTAGACAACCTTTGTTGGCTAACTGGGTTATTCGGCATTGTGTGATGGCAGATGCTTTTGGAATCTTGAACAGCGAAGTGATAAGACAATAAACTTGTAATTACACAACGGAGAGCCAAACGGGCTACATCCGTGATAAATACTGCCGATTTATTTATTGATTACGTCTACACGTGTTCGATAAATATTCATGTATTTCAAATCTTTATATTTAACAAATAAATTAAAAGTAATTAAATTTTGATAGACAGTTGTGTCAACATGGCTGGCATTAGGCTTCTCTGGGAGGCAACTTTCATCGGATTGGGTGATAGCTGTCCACAAACTAATTTGTTTTTACTTTCAAGTAGAACTGGTTAATATTTACAACTATAATTGGTGTTGAATAGTTGTAGCATTGTGTTCTCGTAGGTATTTTATGATTTTGTTGTATTATGTTAACGTATTTCAAATGCAAATAAAATGACGTAAAATTAACAACTAAACATGTATTTGAAGCCGCTACATTTAACAAATAAGTTTAATTTAATCAAAATATGACGGACAGTAGCCCCAGCATAGCTACCATTAGGCTTCTCTGTGTGGCAACCTTCATCGAGTAGAATGAGAGCTATCCATCAACTGATTTGTTTTAGTTTTCAGTATATTTTAAATGCTAATCGTTAGCATGTGGTTCGATTCGTGGTTGCATTGCTGGCTATGATTTATGATGTATTTTACGAGTTTGTTGTGTTACGTTAACGTATTTCAAATGAAATAAATTGACGTAAAATCGGCAGGAATAACAAAGAAATATTATTCATAAATTGGTTTGGTTATATTATTCATAAGTATAAAAAAAAGTATATAAAATAAGCATGACCAGTGGAGAACATTTTTCAGCACCAACAAATTATCTGAGCCAACATGGCTGCAACTCTTCAGTAAAACGTAACGTTCATTCAAGAGAAAATGACACATACTGGCCAAATTTCATAACTTGACGAATTCTTGCAAGAGCCAAACGTAAATTAGCTGAAATAGTGGCAGCCCACGAGCAGTTGGTTGTTCAACTGCGTCAGAATGATGGGGCTCTATTCCAAAGTCAGTTTCACGGTCTAAATTGAAATAAGAGGGAGTATACCCAATACGAGTATCAACAGAAAAATTGATACTCATAGAAAACATTGGAATCAGTTTATCCCAGTCCCTGGTGTGTGGCCCACCAAACTGTGCGATCATTCACCCGATCTTCTTATATTGAAGTTGGGCCAGAGAATTACTGGTAGTGTGGTATGAAGTTGTCATTCTTTGTTTGATGCCAAAGAATTTATACATCACCGCGGTCACCAAGGATACGAAACTACTCGCGTTATCAGAAACCAAGACATATGGAAACCTGATTATCAGGATACCCGGTTGATTAAAAAGGTTACTCCAGTTTTGATATTAACCTTTTACGAGGAAAAGCGAAAATGAACATGAAAACAGGCAGAAACTATTAACGTTTTCCTTCTTAGCAAAATAAATGTTCATTGGTAACGTCAGCTTCCAATCAAATTACAGTGTGGTAAACAGTTTAGTAAAGTGATGGGTTTCAACTCTACAATGCACCGTGGGGGGGGGGGGGGGGAGATGAGGCTTAATGGCGCGTCGACAGCTTGGTCGACAGCTTGGTACCGTGGGCAATGGCCTTTGGCACAAATGGGAAGTTAGGAAATATAAGGTTTTCTGAACGCTTACAAGATAATTGTGACCTCCGAAGTGACTTCCCGGTAGTATGATGCAAATCCAATACCCGATGAGGCACAAGAACAAGGCAAAGATCGAGGCAAACATATTTTGAACTTGGATATTTTGCTGGATCAGTGGTTCAATTCATGGTAAATCAAACCTGAATCTTTATAAAATTGCATGCTTCAGAAAATTTGTCCACGTTGACTCGCTGGCAACAAGGCCTTCATAGTTTCCCCTGCAAAGCGAAGGACATTATGTGAAGGCAAACCAAGCAGTGCTACATAAAATACAAACAACGTTTGGAAAATTAACAATTTTCGTTTTCAGGTTAGCAATAAAATTAAAGCATGGCAAAAGCCACAAAGTCAATCTATATTAAAAGCATAAAACAGTCATTTAAAACGGATAAAAACCATCAATCTCTCCCCTCAAAAGAGGCAGAATTGGCAGCCAAAAAGCAACGACCCACCTGCTCCCTTGGGATGCCACGTCGCAAGGCAAGGTGTATGCAAATCGGGTTCGCGTGTTTCAAAGGTGCGATGCATTCGTTATGTGGGTTTTACAATATGCCTGGCAAAGGAGTCGAGTTTAAGTGTTTCAATTACAGGAAAATATTCTTTTAGAAATTTATTATCTGGCACTAAGTGGTTATGTACAGGTGGTGTATGTGTATGGATGACAAGCGTTTCTAGATTAATTCGTGCCCTGACGTATTTTTCTCGAAACAAGATTTGGACTTTGTACAAGTCGAGGGTGTGGCCTGTTGCATATTTGTATGGTGACTTGTCTGTTGAAAGGCAGTGTTGCGCTAAAGAATTTGATTCGACTTTTAATTTGAAGTTTGATTTTCGGGATGCCATACATTCCTTAAGTTTTTGAAGGGATTGTCCTACATATGTAGCAGTACAGATTGGCCCTGTACAGGGAATTCGATGAACAGTGTTGCGTGTGGAAAGCATGTCGTCTGATTTCTTATTGTTTTTATTTTCATTGTGCATGGTCAGCTGCTCAATATTTTGGTGGCTGTTTGAAACAAGTCGGATGTTATTGATGTTAAGTTTCTTAAGGACTTCAGAGATGCCTTTGAAGTAAGGCAGAGCAATGAAACTCGTAGGGGGAGGGGTGGGGGCGTTTTGGGGGGCAAAGCTTTTGAAATTAATTTGTTAACGTACCCGAGTGGACACGAGGTAACATAAATGGGTCCTTGACAGTCTCCTCTGCCAACTGGGAATCATCAACTGCTCAACATCGATATTGCAATTAAAGCAATCGTTGAATAAATATGTAAGGTCCTTCCAATTTGGGATGTCATTTTTTTCCAAGGGTGGATTTATTTTTCTACATTCAAATGATTTTCCTCTAAACGGGAAAGCTCGTCAGCTGGCCAGTTGGTCACATCCTTTTCGAAAATGAGCCTCACCTATGGTGAGGAGAATAAACACGCCCGCGTCCGATAGCCCCTGTTTTTTTCAGAACTGTCATTAAAAGAGGATAGTGGTCGGTTATGAGTGTGAATGCTCTGGCCTTCCTTCCACCAGATGACGCCACTTTTTCAGCACGTGAACAGCCGGTAAAGGTTCTCGCTCACTCGTTGAATAGCGAGATTCAATGTTAGTACGTTTAAGCGACGTCATGTCAATAGCTACCAGGGAGCCACCTTTAGGATACTCTTGGGTCAGTATAGCCCTGAACCCAGACACAAAGCCATTAAAACATTTGTTCAGTGATTGATTGGATGTGGGTGTCTTTAAAAAGCACTTTAAATGTCATTGAATGTTTCTTCCACTTGGTGCTCATTCCATCATTCCGTGAGCAGTTAGCTCTAGTCTCGATACTGACAAATGTAGCATGCGAACCAACCAGAAAGACCTAAAAATTGGTGAACTTCTTTGAATTTTTTTTAGAGTAGGCCAAGCTTGGAGTACTAGGACTTTAGCTCGGTTAGCTCTGACACTATCATCAGTACCAAAGTAACCTAATACCATGAGTTCCTCGATGCAAAATTCATTTTTTTTTAATTCTGAATTTTTAAAAAATATCCTGGGTGTGCAAAAGTTGCTTATAATTTCATAATTCTTTGGTGAAGTCTTGAATTGTTCCAAGAGACTTCAAATATAGTATTGTTTAACATAGGCGAAATAGCTAAACAATTTTATTTGTCCGGTTTAATTTCATTTAAACATAATCTCATGGCATGCTTTCAAGAACCATCATATAAAACTCCATCACTACAAGGAATTTTATTTTTGTAAAAAAATAATATGGTAATAGCTTGACATCGAAAAATGGCATTTTATCCTATTTTGGCCCATACCTGTAAAACACACATTATTGAGTAAGAAACCAAATTCTTACAATGACATTTAATTTCCATTTTCTCTGTCAACATCAAATGAGGTAATGCTAACATCAAAGTTTAAACCAGTCAAATAATATTTTTTCTTTTGTTTAGCTATTTCACCTATGTTAAACAATGCTAATGCTTTCACCTATGTCTAAACAATGGCACTTCAAGGAATCACCTCACAGTGATTAAATTTTTCGTGTGTGATAGTGATGCTGAAATGTAATTTTTGCACACTCACGCTATTGAAAATCCCCAAAAATTCATTGCACTCTATTAACCATCATTTTAAATGCGGCTTCTAAGTATAACAGGTGTCCTTCCAAAGTCTTGAAGCTAGGCATGACGTAGGCCATAGCTCCGTATTGGCAGCTAGATTTGATTGCATTTGACATTTCAATGAGGATGAAGAGAGGCTTACTGACCTTCATTGAACCTCTTCAAACTTACATTGAACCTCTTGGAAGAAAACGTAACGTTGTGTATGGACCTAGTTTTCGATTGGAATCGTGCTGTGTATAAAAGAATAGTTCTGACTTATATGACCTTTGGAAATGTGCCATTTTTCCTTCATATTGCTGTAGTCTTATGATCCATAATATAACATAGTTAGAGTGTAGAAATGTTGGGTGCGTGAAATTCGTGGTTGCAGGACAATAAACAATCGTAGCCATGCCCTAGTTACCATTAGCATTACCAACACTGATCATGATTTTTTCATAATCATAATTTAATGACGTTGATGTGTCAATGCGAGTGCATTTCATAATAGCCCACGTTTTCCACTTAGTGACTGTAGTTCTAACTTTCCCTTCACTAGTAATGTAGAGATAAAATCATTAAGAGCAAGTGATTTAAGAAATTCACGATGTTTCGAACCTCGGGTCGGGGACGCCAGTAAATATTCGTTCACTGACGTTTCGTCAAAAGTTCTTTACTCTAAGCTATCAACTTACGGAACTGGCTGAAACACAAGCACAATTGCGTTCCTGAGAATCAACGCGTGCAGTATTTTGAAACCCAAAAACGTTTATCTCCATATCTCCACATCAGTTCAATAACTTCACAGGAAATTGCATTGTGTATTTTACAGATATGGCAATGCATTGCATATTGTCGTTCATGGCCCGTTTGGCATTTCCATTGCTAAAACCGAGCATGGATGAGCGATTTAAAATTTATTCTCGTTTTCCACCGTTAAGGCAGCTATGCAAACGAAGCAATCAGTCTGCATTAAAGACTGGCTTTGTGAGGAGACAAGATACACTAATCTGAGAAAGAAAGAAAAGACAACTGCCCCGACTGGGACTCGAACCCAGGACCTCCCGTTTACTAGCAGGGCGCTCTAATCACTGTGCTACCGGGGTGGGTTATGGGTACAGACGCCAGCCGAGCTAAGTAGCGTTTCAATCTTTCTCAGCGGTGACCTAGAGGTCACAAACATACATACAAGGATGGAAAGCAACATTGCTTCTTGGCCTCCACACTAGAAATAATGCAAGCAGTAAATAAATGAAGAAATATCAAGGTAAAGGGTAAACGAATCAAGCAGTCTGCAGGTTGCTGCACTTTTGAGGAAAGCGAGCTTACCTCGAAGATTTTAGGTTTATTATTAAATGTTCTTGCAGGATCAAACAGGGCTATTGACAATTTTATTTATAACTTGGTGCACCTTCCACCTCGACGTTGAGAATATCACCCGTGTACTTTTCCCATGCAAGGGTACATTATCTTTCATCTCTTCGCAATATTCTTCACCACAAAAATTAGTTTTCCTTTTACAAAATTATTCAACATGCATTTTTTTGTTTCAAACATTCTTCACCATACATTAATGTATAGTCTTGCTGCAATGTTTTAGCACATAAAGAAATATATGTTATAAATCTTCCTTACAGGCTAAACGAGGTTGTAAATATTTACTTAACTTAAAAGACGGTACATTGCTAAGAAGTGAGGAATTCAAGGTAATGTAACAAGAAATAATTATCAAAATAATTGGTTGAGCGGGAAACAAAGAAAAAAAGGTTTTTATTTTATAATACAGGTTTATTATTAATAAATTCCGTACAGGTGACACGAAGCCAACGAAAGCGGAGTGAGCCAACATCCTAGGAAAACAATGATACAAATAACATGTACACAAAACAAAAACTGAATATAAATCTACAAAAAATAGTTTTATAAGTGATATTAAAAAAATTATAAGCCCCCTATGATGATTATTTTTCATTACATACTATCTCTTCCTCATAATATCAGATTGAGTCCTTGTAACTATTTTTTTTCGACATTGTGTTAGTTCAATAAAAATGTATAATGTATTAAACTCTTGACCTTTTACCATATTTATTTCTCTATAATGGCCAGTTCAGATTACTTTTTAATCTCTTCAGTTTCATTTTAACATTGCGATTTACCCTAATCTCCGTGTATCTCTTTACCTTATTATTGATTCAGTCAAAGCATGATAAACCAATTTTTTGTTACAATTATTTAATGTATTGCTAATGACACATAGTTTTTGATGGAATTTGTTTGATTCCAATTACAACCGAGTTTATGTGCGACTCAAATTTTCAATTATAATCAATAATCAATCTGACATATTTAGTGGATTTATCTTATTGCTTATTTTTGTTTATTTTGATGAAATTTAATGAAGCATTCTGATTTATTTTTTCCTTTACATATTGATAACCATGTGCACAGTTTTGCCTTGACCTTTGTAAACCTGATTAATTCACCATAATTCCTACATAATATTAAAATGTTTTGCAATTCATTTATAGTTGTTTCATAAATACGATCAACATTTAATAAGCAAATATCACCTGCAAATAATATTAAATAGTGTATCTTTTGGAGACAGAATGTGCATGTGTTAAACCACGGATGGTCATTGTTATTAGTGTTGCATCGTCTGGTATTATGTGGTCGATTAAGGGTGAAATGTAAGTTGCCATTACTGGCTGATCTGGGCCCTTATAAGAATAAAACCATATTGAAATTCACTGGCTACTGCCTACCATTCAACTCGTCGCGGACACGTCTGGTTCAACTCCATCATTTGGTAGCGTATCGTCGTTGTACGGTGGGATCAAGGAGAGAAATTTAAATCTGGTCGTTCTGCCTATGTGATGACCCGGACCACTGCACTGTGACTGAGGTTGGCGCTAATGACCAAGTTGTCGACGCGCCATTAAGCCTCAATCCCCCCCCCTATGTGATGAAACCCAAGATGGCGACGCCCTCATCTCAAGATGAGCTAACCGAAAAGAAATTCTCTGTGTAAGTTCACCCAAACTTTCAAAGATTGCCTATTCAGTGGCTGTGTGTTTTCATATGGTTTTTAGATTTGCCCATTATCGTTTTTACACTCATCATCAGCGCCGTGCTATCTACACTCGGCAATTTACGACTTTTCTAGCATTTTTTTTTAAACTTGAATTTCTTTTCTTGTAACGTGAACACCTATCGTTAATTATGTCAACATCAAATAATGCCGACCTGTATTGTAGACACATCCGAATCTTCAGTGGCAAGGACTTCTCATTATGGAATCCGAAAGTAGTGCACCATTTGTTACAAGGAGGACATAATACCATAGACCACTGTTGCACAACTGGCAGATACTCCTGCCGAAGAACAACAAGCATGGCAATAACAAGCAACTGCCATGTAAAGAAAAAATATCTTCAGGAGAAATACCTCGATCATAATCTACAGCATCAGCCTCAAATCAACATGTAGAAGAAGTACATCCGTCGTCCCTTCAAACCTAAGACCCGATGCCTACATACCCTGCTGGAATTTGACATCGCTTTTGCGGATATCGATACCAACCTAAGCTCTAACACGGACAAAGATACGACCCTGGAAGTGGATGGATCACTTTGAGAAGTTGAAGCTTACCACCAAAGAAATGGAAGAGGGATGTTCCGATGTGACTCCTGCCGAGACCACTCACTGGCTCAACACCAAACTGAAATTTGCACTAATCATAGGTCTACCCCAATGAATGTTCATGGCAGCTCGAGACTATTTCGCGCTCGATAATGGGGTGACTTTCCACGTGACCTGTAGGGAAGACTGGTTCTCAGATTCCGAAGTAATTCACACAAAAATCTATCCCCAATGAATAGAAAGGGGATCTATCTTCAAAGGGCGCCTGCAACATTGCGATTCGACAAGGTACAATACGCATAGAGACACCCTGTGCTATCATGTGTCTAGAAAATGTATTTTATTCGAAAGATGCTGCAGCAAACCTTACATCGACCCCTCATCTGAACCGCAAGGGTGTGCTCATTCAACAGGGTATCAACAATTCCAGCTACTAAAAGACAATAAGTGGCTGGGTGATGGACCACTTCTCTCAAATGATGTTTACTGCCTTGATGGTCACGTAGTCTGTAAGGATCTCCTACTCGATACCCTATGTTTTGCCCAACCTTTAGCTAACCTCACCACTGCCATGCTTCCTTTCACTCATGGAGACTTACCCAATAACTTGCCTCTTTGGACTCTTCGGCACCAGGGTTTGGGATATCCTTCGTCAGTTAAATCCATAAGACCCAACGTGAAGGACTTTTACATGGAATTAATTTTTGGAAACAGGTTGACGGGCTTGGTGATACTTGTGTTAGATTAATCAATTAATGCAATTAATCTTCTACTCCGCACCTTATGCACCACAGACCAATCCAATTATTGAAAGTAGTTTTCAGTCAATCATACGTCAGGGCACAACAATAATAGAATAGCCGCTTACCACTGCGGTATTGACGCTTTACTGTAGAACCCTCCTGTTATCTCCATAACGTTTTGCCCTTTTGCCCTTTATCTGGTATGGTGCAGCAAAGTCCCTTTGGTAGTTGGGTTCTGACTCATTACCCTTCGTCAGGGCGACACCTGCACACATTCGACTGCTTAGCATACCATATCTGACCGCCACAGCAGCGAATCAAGCTACTGCCTACCACCAAAAGGGCTGTGTTCCTCGGCTATGCTACTCACAGCATTGGTTTTTCGTTTGCTTGAGCTTGACGCTAAACAACTAATTGTGTCACGTAAAGTGCGCTTTAATGAGAGAATCATAGGAGACTACCAACTACGACCACCACCACCATCTTCAGATGCATCCTCAGTCCTAAATATGTTTCATATGACTCAACAGTACCTGTATGTCCAGGCACCCACTTCATGGTTCATAACCTCTGGTGTCTCCACCACCCGACCAACCTGATTATGGTCCACAATGAGGTAGAGGCTGCCCACCAAGAATGGTGAAGGCTATTATGGCTGAGCGATGAGCTGCTCAACAAGCAGTTCTCCTCAGTTTTTCAGACACGTTGAATTCTGATGATGATGAGGAGCCAGTCGTTGAAGTTCGCCATATCTTCGAGGCCATTTTCACACCTACACTTAAGACTTACCGTGATACTCTAACATCATCCAAATCCGATGGATGATCCCAAGTGACGCAACAAGAATTGAACTCCATGACTGCCCACCAGGTTTGGAACCTTGTACCCAAGCCACCCGGAAGCAAGATTATTTGTTCAAAATGGGCTTTTGCTAGAAAACTGAATCCAAACGGGTCTCTCCGGAAACTGAAAGCAGGACTTGAACCGCTGCTTGGGATCAACGACCAAAGGTTGACTACCTCACCGCGTAGTCCCCAACGGTTCGTAACTCCTGTCAGACTTGTTCTCGCTTTGTCAGCACGACTTCAGCACTCTTTGTACTACCTTGGTACCATAACCGCCTATTTATTTGGTAAAATATGTCAGGTTGTCTAGCTCGTGCAACCTACCGGTTATGAGAGGCAGGGGAGAATGGTAAAGAACTGGTCTGTCTGCTTAATAAATCCCTGTATGGCTTGCCAGAATCAAGCCGTAACTGGTATATCCATATGAGTGATGTTCTGAAAAAAACTCGGACTTATAAAATCACAGTTTGATCCTTATGTGTTTGTACAGTCATTAGGTGATTCTTTACTCATGCTCTGTCTCTTTGTCGATGACAAGTTAGTGTGCGCAAGATCAGACAAAGTCTATTAGTCTTTCCTTACTGCGCTATGCCTCCACCTGGAGGTAGTGGCTGTACACGGACAAAAATACATAGGTTACATGGGACACAGAACCAAATACATTAAAGATAAGCTGGATTATTTCAAGCTGACGGATGCCAATGCTGTCAAGACTGTCTCTGCTACACTCAAACCTTTAGACATCAGTAGTGCCTCCATTAGTGTTGATAAAACCACATATCTAGAAATGTTAGGATCACTACTGTCTAGAGTCTAGAGTGCTAGAGTGCTAGAGTCTAGAGATGCTTTTAAGGCACTATTAACAAGAAAATACATTACCATCTGGGAGATATTGGAAGCATCAAGTTTTACTGCGACGTTTCATGAGATGGCGTCACAGGTAGCAAGGTAGTAAGTGATGTTCTGATTATTCTGGGTACTCTTTCGACTGTGTGAACCAGTAAACCCTAGTGACTGGTTGCCCAGTTTTGTTGTGAGCCGAGATTAGAGCTATGTGTGATTTGACCAGAACTCGTGTGCTTTCGGGGGCTATTCAGTGAACTAACACTTGCCATATTGAATATCCCAATACCAATGTTTATGATTCAAGATACGCCATAGACTTGTTAATAAATGGGGGAGAAGTCACTCCAGGCTTTATCTCAGGAAAGTGAACTACGTTAGAGATGAGCTGTTGAAGAATAATATCACTTTGGTGTTTTGTCCTAGTGTTGATAGGCCTGCCTATCCCTTGACCAAAAATCTTACCGGTTCCAAGCCTAGTGACGTAATGAAAATGTACTTCTCGCTTCACTGATTCTGCCGGTCAGATTTGCCCTCTTAATCTTAGAACTAGGTGGAAATGTTACATTAGTAACCTGTGGCGGTAACGTCTCGTAGGTGAAGCGTCTTTTTATGAAAGTGTAACGTAGACCAACCACTTCGGAATTATTTCGTTTTGCTTTGTTTTAGCGATATTGCTTTAGTTAACCTTAGAGTCTGATTCATTTAATGAATTAGTATTTGACCAAAGTCGTTGTTGTTGCTTGATAAGTTATACACAATTTATTCCATCAGTGGTTATAGGAGGGGAACGTTGGCGATGGCATGTGTATATGTTAACCACGGATGGTCATTGTTATTATTGTTGCACGCATATGATATTATGTTGTCGACTAAGGGTGAAATGTAGGTTGCCATATCTGGCTGACATGGGTCCTTGTACGAATAAAACCATATTTCAGTTCACTGGCTGCTCCTATCCCTTCAACTTGTCACGGACATCTCTGGTTCAACTCCATCATTACATCACAATCACGTCATTAGTTTATAGCAAACATAGGAATGGTCTTGGGGCTGATACTTACGGATCTCAAATTTTAATCCATTTTCTTTACTTATGCGTTATATCAATTTTTGTAAAACATTTTCTATTTAGGTTGGCCTCATATGATTATGTTATTAGACTTTCGTGTAAGCCTTACATTTTAATTTTTTTTATTTTCTGTCCACTGAATTAATGGCTTTCTGCACTTCAATAAAAAAAAATTTACGTTGTTTGCTGTCATTTAATGCTTTGGCACCAGTTTTATGGATAATTTTAATACATCTGCATTAAAAGTGAATCTGTTGTGTAATTATCAAAGATGGTCTTTTTTCCTTTTTATATATGTGTGATTAAGTGGATTTTTTTATTTATTAGGCTTCTGTTTGTATTATTTTCTCTATTGCTGTACACATGAACACTGCACAGTTATTCATTGATCCAACAATTTTTTTAATGTATTGATCGTATCTGATATTTTTATTTCATTAGTAATTTTGAAAATATCCTGAAGTTCAGGTTGACAGATAAACATTGTTTGTGCGGTTTCTTTATTATTTCCTTTCGCAATTTAAGGGTTTTTTTTTATTTATTTTTGTGTTATTTTTTCTTTAAGTAAGCGAAATCTTGCCTGAACTTGCTGGTTATACTCTGTAGATTTATTTTGTAGTTTTAAAAATGTTTACCCTCCCTCGTTTTACTGTGTGTTTATGTGCCTGATGACGGCCCGCATGTGTGGGCAGAAATATAGCGTTTTTTTGATATTTGTGTGCTAAGGATGAATTTTATGGAGTCGACCCACACTCATTTTTTTATATTAACTTCATCAATATTGTCTCGTTTTTTAGTCTTCTGTACAGCCGTATCGGCTGAGAAAACTATTGCAATAGTTTACAACGTTAGATTCAGTGTCAAAAGTTAGCTAAATAACATGACAAATTAAAACATCGTTACCTCCTTATAGCTACTAGACTTCTTCGACGTAGCTAAATTAAATAATAACATTTCATCGTCGAATTGAAATTGTAAGGATTTGTGTTAACGCAGCCGAAAAAACAAAAACATTTTAGCTTGGATTAAAAGAGTCTTGTCGCATTGTTGCATGAATGAATAGGCTTATGGTCCAACCAAATCTCCATTAGGCCTATCTGCTCTTACGAAACTAAAACTGCCGTTAAAAAAATGAGAATTAAAAAATGAAAATTAAGCCTAAACTCACGTTACCATGGCAACCACGTCAAGATGCTACGATTCGCTGCTAGCTTTGTCAACAGCTTCTCTCCTGTCCCTTCCCTACTACCACTTATCTATATAGGCTACGTTGCGCATTACGTTGTAACACTGTAACTGTGTGCCCGGGTCAAGGAATACCGTGTTGCAAAAATGAATATGCTTACTGTATACAATCCAAATCTCCGTCAGTTGCTACATACGAAATGAAAGTTGTAAATTAAGCCTAAACGCTGACAATAATGCCAAAAATTAAAATAAGCTTAAAAGCTAACACATTTTTAACGGGCAGTTCTTATGGTTGCGGCGTTTAGATTATATAATAGAGATAGCTGTTGCAATGTGTGATAGAGAAGTGTGCCTCGCTATTGGTAGTGGCAGAACTGTACAGAAGACCGGACGCGACTAGGTAATCGCTGTAGCCGCTTGTTCTGGTCAGTTCACATATTAGTTTCCAGGTTAGTTTGTCACCGTTGCTACTTTCTCAAATTATTTAATGCAGAAGTGTTCTTTGTCTCCATGTATATTTACATTTTCATCTATTCTTCCTGTTAAATAGTTCATTTCATGATCTAGTGTTGTATGATTAAAGGATATTTATTTTTAGCTAATTTATTCTAGGTTACAATGCTGCTCAACAAGTTAACCCATTGGCCCATCGAAATAACTGCCTCGTGTGGACTGTTTACTATTTCCAGAAAATTGTTTACTGTGGTAAGTACTTAAATGATCGTCATTATGCACAAAGATTCGGTTTTTTTTGCAATATATCTGTTTTTTTTTATTCTGCAGATTGGAAGCACAATCCTGACATATATGATAATCTTGGTCCAGTTCAGTTCTGGGGAGGGTAGCACCAAGCCAACGTGCAACAACACATGTTCTGTCACTGGACTATGGACTAGTAACGTTGCAGTGTTGAAGTTCTCTTGCACTCTTTTGAATGAGATTGATGAACACTAACTTTATGTGGTATTTGATAAAGAACTTTTTTTGAATAATTATTATAATGAATAATAATAACTAAAAGTCATTTTAGTTTGGTCTTTTGTGAGTTTGACAAATTTCATTGTATTGATGAACAGTACTAATATAAAAGAAAAAGAATCCACTCACGAAGATTAATAAGTGTTTCTTCTGCTCACATCAGAGTAAAACCTTCAGCTTTAATTAAACTAACCGGAGTAAAACGTCTTCACATCATTAAAAAGCTAAGCGATGGTTTACTCTCCAGTTCATCAAAGACCACCACTTTACCATAGAACTTGAACCAGAAAAATGACTTTACGTGATGGTTTTGACCATTTCAATGACACGTTCATATCTCTTGAACATGACTGTATGAGACCTCTAAGCAGATTTCTCTTTTATTTTACCTAATTATATACTAATGCATGTACAACAGTCTCAAGTTCTCATTCAATAATACTTCACAGTGGCAAGGAAGTATTATTCCCGCAAATAGTGTTGTGAACGTGAGTAGGCTGACTTTCATTGGTTATGTTCATCTTTTTTCTTTTATGAGAAGGCTAATAGTCGATAATTTGTGTTACCTAATGAAAGACTTCATTTTGATACATGATTTCATATATCAATGCAAATAATTGCGTGAAACTAATTTCTCTAGTGCCTAAGTTCTACAACCTTTTACACAATATATCACAAATTAAATTGCTAAAGAATGGTTGGTTACCTTTAAATTTCTTTCATCTCAAAAATTAAACCCGGTCCCATGGCCAATGTAATAGGGCGTGGTTCGAGTCACATACCAAATGAAAGCAGACTGGGTTTAGGTAACAATTGGAAGCAACCACGGATGGCGCTGCAGAGCTTTATATAAGCTAAAGGAAAAATATGCATCATGGATGACTTGCATATCTAAACAAGAACAGAATAAGTTGATTGGTCAGAAAATAAGGTGTGACTACAAGGCAAACCTAAAAGTAATTTTACACCAAGGTGTGAACACAAGGTGCAAAATGTAGTGCTCTAGCCAGACACTACATCAAGAACTGCTGGCACCTTGCTTGCTTGTATTAACATGTTAGATGAAATGGAAAGGTTTCGCTACTGAGCCCAAGCTCCATAATTGTTCCAACTTCCTCAGTTGTACAACATTTTGAC
>JAHWFP010120865.1:18105-43035 GCA_023313725.1 Lithobius niger | reverse complement strand
CACTTTGTGGGAGCGAAATCACGCCTCAACTGCATCGCGCGTCCGCCTGCTGGATGACTGTGTCTATGTGTCTACAATATTCTTGTTGTTTCTTTATTTGAGATTTTGTGCTATCCCTTTAGGGATTGGACCAATGAACCCATTTTAAATTTCTATGGTTTAAAATTTAGATCCTTATGTTGTTGTTGCGACTTTTCACCTTGATTTCGCCGCTCAATCAATACTATTTGTTGACGAAAAACACAAATTTCCTCACTTTGTTTAAATTTTTATATTAAGCAGTAATAATGTAAGTAATGAGACAGTTAAGTCCGAAGTGTGGTCTACGGATACACGAATCCCGAATAGTAACCTCGTTCATCTCATAATTTTTTCTAATCTCAATTTTCTCATTAAGTCAAACTTAGTTTATGTAATCATATTTTCCTTATCCCTTGCCTTGCATTCAATCTAAATTCTAGTTATTTAAATGATATATCTCCAATAAAAAAAAACAGATAACGGTAAGGTAATTAAACAATGGGTAAGCATGTAAAATACGGATATAAGTGTAAAAAAAATGTAATGCTCTGAAGGAATTAATACAAGAAAATGTATTAATGTGAGCCCTCAGCGTCGTGCTAACAGTTGTAAAGGCAACTCCACCTTTTTTTGGGACGGTGGAAATTCTTTTACACGTATGGATGCTGAAGGCTTACATGATTTTTTATTGTGTGTGTTCCTTTATAGCTTTACGTTTTTATGGTTTACATTTCTATTTTATACGCAAAAGTTTTTTAATACTAATGTAATAAAGAATCCGACGAAAGTATTTTCGTTTGCTTTTTAACTTTTATCTTTTTTGTGTGAACTAAAAGGGTACAAGGTAATTTTAGTTTTTTTAACAAAATTGAAAAATTTGTTGAAAAACTAAAATTACCTTGTTCCGGTCAGACGTCATAAGGGGCCGCATAATTACAAGGAATGTATACATGTAGTCACGTTCCTATGGATTTTATTATCTCCTGGTTACAGTAAATAATATTTGTGGCTCACTCGTAACTTTTTTGGTATCTGCTCAGGAGACATGTTTTTGTTACCTTACCCTCATCCCGAGTGTTAGTAGCACATCTATAGGCTATTTTTTAGGTTTTTCAGATTTTCCAATCATTGTTTTCATGGACATGAGGGTGTGCTTAAAAAATCAGCATACAGCTAGATTTAATTACAGCCAGCACTGAAATTATAAATAGTAATAGCTGGAATTAAGTTTAAAAATACATTGATCTTCTGCTGCTGGCTTGTTTGAAAACAGTGGTTGCAACGAATGCTGTGCTGTTTCGTATCATTTACATTCCATACCTAAAATTTGCATTACTATATACTTACATGTTTTTTAGTCAAGTATACTTGGCTAGCATATCCTTTGTAAACTGTTTGCATTTGGCTGAAGGCGGAATACTGACAAGGAATGTCGAAATCGTCATGGAAATAAAACTAAACGGGAGAAAAATATGTAGATAAATTATACATTCAAAGTCCATATGTTTTACAGCGATGAAAACAACAGTTTGTACGAGTTTCGTGGGGATGCAAGCACAGCAAGTGTATTGCGTTCTGGCCTCCGAGTAAAGAGGACACGAGGTTGAACTCTGACCAATGTGATGAAACTAGCTGAGAATAGTCTCTGAAGCCATGTTTTTTTTTCAATATTCAGCAGCATGTGCAAAAATTTATCGAATTTTAGGCGACCTGGAAATGAATTCCACCAATTTCGGTTGACATTATTTTCGGCTAAATTACAGCTTAAATGTGGATACTTGGGATGTTTTTTGCATTGGTAAGGGCATTATTATTTTGATGAATATAAAAAAAATAATTTATTTGCTTGATGAAATGCTAAAACTACCCTACTTTTCGTTTCACTGTACGACAGCAAATTTTCTGAATCGAATCAATTTTTCTGGGCTCATAGACGATCGTCACTATCATCCCATATCACGTTTTGTACACGGATTTTACACTGAAATTGAATTAAATCCACAAGCAAGTTTCATACGAACTACACAGGTGGAAAGAGAGAGCAACACGCTTGGCAGAAAGCTCCTACGACCTGAAATGTTTGAGTGTTTCTTTATTTTGTTTCTCAGTAGCATGGCAAGCAAACGAATTGCATAAGCCTAGATAGTAGCATCGTAACTAGAGAATACAATAAAGTGATACAATGTGGCGATCTACAGGTTTGTGTTGTACGTTAAGAAATTACAAATAAACCAACATTGTTTCAACTATACAGTACAGAAAATTCTCACTTAAGCTGCATTATTTATTGGTGGCTAGGCCAAGCTTCAGCCGTAGTTAAGACATCCAATCCCGGGATCCCGACATTCTTTAGTCCAGAAAATCCAGGGATTATAACTGCCTAAATCCCGGGTATTTTGGAATAAAAAAAACAAAATAAATTCGTGTAAATATACGTTATAAATTTATTCAAATTTCATGAATTTTAGTTTATTTAAATTCGAAATATAAAATAATATATTAACGACCAAGGAAAAAAACTCCTGTGATCAATTACTATGCTCTCCCTTTCCTCTTGTTGACTGTAATCTAATTGCTAATAACTGATAAGAGCACCTAAATTCTAGGTTTAGGTTGAAACTTAAAATGTGTTCACTGGCCTTTAAACACTATAAAAGAAATAGAAAAAAAATTATTTGTTGAATTCGTCTTTTACTAAAATTGGCGTCAGAAAGTGGAATAAAGTTAAGTCGCAATTACGCAAACACACAGAAAAAAACTTATTAAAGAATATTTCTTGATTTGCAGCCTTTCTGCAGCTTCATTGCTCATCGTATAAATTCATGTTTTTTAATACCAACTTATACAATTCTCAGAGGTGCCATTGTATTTCAATTCCTGCCCAGTTGCTAGCCAAACACCTAATTTAATACGGGTACAGCTCAGTATTGTAGTCTAATAACCTTCTTGTATTAACTGAACAAAAAATGGCTTTGTCGTAGAAAGTAGTATTAGAACTCGCATCCCCATGTAACTCACACCCGTGAGGTCACACAATTAAAGAATGGATTAGAATTCACACGAATGAAACGAACTATAATTTGAACTACAATTACAGGGAAAATGGAATTGTTAATAACAGAAAGTGAACGCAATTTGCGTTTGAATTGAGCTATGTCTGTGAATATGTGTTGGTGATTAATTTGTGCACTCCGTAGGCGTTTTGTTATTTCAGATTTTTTTTTTGTGTTTGTTGGTTTTTGTTTTAATTAAGTTTCGTGTGAGTGGCTACGTTTATTTGTGTGAGCATTTGTAATGTGTGAAACATTATACAGGTGCTTTCTTGTTTTGGGAGTTTGTTTTGTGGTTCCAGGGAACAAGGATTGTTTTTATTCCTCGGAAATATTAGAAACTATTGTGTTCCTTTTTCTGTTTAATACGTCCTCACCACGACTACTTCGTTTTCACAGTGGGTTCAGGAAACCTTCATTATGGTTTTATAGATTCAGCTCAGACAACAGGGGAATCTGAGTAGTGATCCCGAGTTTATGCATTCAAATCTCTGACATGTGATTTCAATAAAAAATAAGTTATTTAGTGTGTGATGTTATCTGGTGTGTTATTGTGTATCCTTATACAATTATTTTTACTATATCAATTTAACCGAGTATTCTCCTAATAAAAGCATTAATTAAAGGGCAAAACAGTAAGATACTCATTGATTTGCAACATTGTTTTTTCCGATCGATCTTTGTCCACTTTGTCACTTTGTTTTGAACTTATACAGAACGTTATATATCGTTGAGAGGAAGACCAGTTGGAAAGATGCATCCCAGAGTTTTATCCATTATTACTAGGCACACGATTTGAAGATGACAAAGCGAATTATGCCAGAACCCCCCTTTTAACTTTCCAGTATAGTTTTTTAATTGAAGTGTAGAAATCAATACAGCAATATAATTTTCGAACCCAGCGAATTCTTTGCCAGAGAGCTAAAAAGGACATATACGGCACATTAAAATACGCTCAAAATACTATAAAAGGACACACATATCTCAGGTACTCACCATAAAAATAACACAGACGAGGCCACCTTGATGTCAATTTACAAACACATACATTGTGGGACACTCGTTTTTCCACATTAAAAAAAAACCAATTTAGCCTATTTTTTAACACATTGAACTTGGCATATTTATTAATGGCTCTGAATTAATTTAGGACAATCGTCTAGGTTTCCAGCTTCTTACGAGGTATGTTTATTTTTTCAACATAAACTACTGTTGTTGATGGAAAGTTTGGGCGGTGACCCCCTTTGTCTATGTCTCGTCTGTGTTCCTTATCTTGGCTAGTGCATATTCCCCTTTACGGGTGCTAGTGTTTTACTAAAATCGATGCTCCCTGTGAATTCCTAGACTATCATTCTCCCTCAAAGACCCCTTCTATTAAAATGAGGTCTTATTTCTAACTAACGTTTTTGTGTTCCACGTTTAAAGGGACATACCCAGCAAAAATATTTCTACCAGTTATTCTCATTACTCCACGTGAAGTCCAGGCAGAAGGCTTTATTAATTTAACATAAATCAATCCATTGCTCTATATCAATTCCTTGCTGACGATATTCTGTTCTAATCCTAGGATATATATCCCAAAATAAATTAGAAGTTGGTCTGCTTAGCCTTTGTTCTTGGAAGTACGTTCGATGACAAAATCGCTCCGTCACTGGATTGTATGAAGCCAGGCCAGGCTAAGATATAATGGAAGATCTTGAACGAGAATTCAGACCCGCAGCTTTTATCTTAGCTGACTTAGAATGCATGCCTTCTTTCTGCGTGAATAGGTGATCTGATCCATGTTTGTGCTAGAGTCTTGTTTGTGGCGGGCGTAGGTGATGCACTTTACTACTGAATTGCTACTGGACAAAAGACTAAACATTGTGAGCAATAGATATAGGAGGATGTAGTCAAGTTTTTAAAGTAGCTTATTTTCTAGTCTAATACCCGCTGCCAACTGAATTCCCAGTACGCTCAATGGGTGGCATTAGGATACAGACGACCAAAACTGAATGAGATTACAGATTCGTTTCCCACCCTATGCCAGCACTTTTATCTCTCGGCCAAGCTGTCAATGGACCTGCTCTTAAATGAACCAGCGATGATGGGTCGAAAATACAGTCCCATGCTAATTTCACAGGCTAATTTGGGAATTTGATATGACACCTGTAAAATAGGGCCTGAAATACAGCGGAATATTTTGTTGCCATCCACCCCATTATTTTCAAAATGGATTTTTAGCAAAGGAAATTAAAATTGTGCTTCATATGGAGTATTAAGAAAAATGTGTGTTTCTCATTTGGATCATATATGTCCTTTCAATACTTAAATAATATTACAGAATGTGTCTAAAGAGGGTAAATGTGGCAGTTCATGGAGCAGTGAATTAATTTGACCAGAATATTAAGCACAATTCAGTGCTGCTAAATTACAGCAGCTTTATAAAAGAAGGTCTTAATTTTTATAAAGTGTTAGTATTAGTGAGGTTCACTGACTTAATCACTCTCATTTCACGCTACCAAACTAGTCACAAAGTGTGATCATTAAATAAATTTTAATAACGTAATTTCAAAAGTACGTACCATAACTCCAAACTTTTCGGCGAATTCATTGCCACCAGAAACGTGGCGCCTTTCTATCTCTGATTTCAGCAACCTATAAAGCGACGAGTTCTCGCCAAGCTTATCAGCAAAAGCTTTAAAGAAACTTTTGCGGGTATCCACCTGTATTTTTAAGAAAGTGAAAGGTCCACGATATGGCAAAGGATCCTCTGAAATACCAAAAGGAAATCAATATAAGAAAAGACAATCTTGTAAATTTCGTGTGAGATGACAACAGTCAGCTTTAAAGTCTGGACTTGTTAGCATACAAGATAAACAAATTTCAGACAGAAAGAAACGACAACTAACTCGAATGGGACTCGAACCCAGGACTTCCCTCATACTAGGCTGAGCGTTGTAACCACAGCACTGCAGTAGCAGATCCTGTCTACAGGCTCCAGCCAAGCTTAGAAGCTGTTCAACCTTGGTTAGAGCTCCCGCCTAGTATGTCCGAGTCCTGGGTTCCAATTCCTGTTGGTGCATTTGTCTGTATTTCTTTCTGAAATGGTGTCTCTTGTATTCATAAAAGGCCAGTCTTTAATGCAGTGTATGCTTGTTTACTGTAATGCATTCTTTATTTTGTGTTGATCTATTTATTTTACTATTTTGACGGAAAATGACGGAAAATAATCAAAAAATAGATCAAATAAAAATACGGTATATCGTATACCAGTAATTACAGTTATATACGTCAGAGCTTGCAAAGGCTACATGAATGTCTCAAGTCTCACAAATCGAATTTCAAATTGCATGCTAAATCCAGTTCATTGATTCAACACTGTTTCAAAACAGGAGTCTCCCCAAAAAAGCTCTCAACAGGGCATGCACCAGCCCTTAATAGGTCTAAAATACTTATCACAGAGAAAAACTCCACGGCTAGAAAAAAGCTTGAATCACTCATTATCCTTACTCATGTACCTCCTGTGTACAACCATTTAATTCAATAAATCAAATTTCTAAAAGAATATTTTCCTGTAATCAACAATCTATAACTTAACAAATTCACCAAGTTAAAAAAAAGCTGTCTACCTAAATTACGCTATGTAATTTGGACCTGGCCATTCATTCGGAACCAAGTGACATCACCGCCACCTTGTGATATTTGCTGAAACCACCCAACTTTCGGGCACCCATATGGCAACACTTATCAATTAGTATGTAACAATTTTTTTTAAATTTAGTCCTGGACTATGCCTAAACTGGTTTGTTTGCATGGCTTTGGTGACTCGGCCGATATAGCCATGAATTTTTATATGTGTTTATATGTGTTTTATTGTCACCTGAAAATGAGAGGCTGACCTCCTGAAACATAGTGTCCTTTTTTTCTTGTGCACGATACTGGCTGTAATTCCATCTTATCTTAAACTGGTTGGGATACACATTACAGGACTTCTAGATTTGGGGAAATCTCCACGAATGTTAATGATGTCATGGCTGCCAAACTGGAGGCAACAGGACTCGTCATCTACCACAGCAAGAAAATAACTTTTTTGTTGGCAAGGGACCGCATCCAACGGAGGGGGTATTTTTATTTACATGGAACGGAGGAAAACACATGGTGAAGCAACCCTCCCTGTTTTTGTGTTGCCAGGAGCATCACATGAATTAGTCCAATGACGGGGCTTCATGTTTCGGAGTAGCATTGTCATGAACATTAGGAACAATGGCTAAAGGGTGAGAACAGGTCCTACCCGGCCCTTTGCTACTCAACTTGAAACAGGACTTGTGCTCAATTGGAATGAAGCGTCCATGGAAACACAATGTAAACACGCAAAAAAGGATTGAAAAGTCATTGAGGGACACATCGAGAAGGCACATTGTTCTCCAACATATAAGGAACAAATCAGAGACTCCATGCGACAGTTTCTTAATGTTCTTACATCAATATTGGGTAAAGCTCATCTAATGGAAAATCACCTAGAATAGGGACCTGGGACACAACCTATCCGGATCCCTTACAGGGCAGCCAATCTTGGCATTCAGAAGATTATGGAGGATCATCTTGGAGTTTGGTTATATCAGGGCTATCTAGGGTTATGTGCTCATGGAGTGCTCCACAGTGTTGGTCTCAAAAGATGTGGAACCCCGAGTCAAAATGCTTCTTGCATTGACTTTCGATCCATGAACCGCAAAACCCTTATCAATGAGTTGGTATGCAACAGTATTGACCAGGTGTTTGACATGTTGGGCAGGACAAAATACTTCAAAGCATTGGACTTGAGAGGGGAATGCCTACAGATAGCTCTGTCAGAAAAATCAAAAGAGATTACCAGATTCAAAACCTTTCGTCGTCGTTTTTACCTCAAATTTGTATCTTTTTTTGCTGAAGATGGCTTGGTTTACAAGGCTCATGGACACACTGTTTTGGGTAATTGTTTGTATATCATCTGTGTATTTTAAGTGGGCAAGCTCTAAATCTTTTCTCAGACATATCGGGAGCTTGTGAAGAATATTGCAGGAGGTACTACAGAAGTTGCAGGATCCCAGCCTGACGGTCAACATACACATAGTTTATTTTTGTGTACAAGAACTTCGATACTTATGGCATCTATTAAAGCCTAGGACCATTCACCCATACCCAGAGAATGTGGATGTTATCAGGAAATTACCAGCATCCAAGGGACTCAAAAGAATTGAGAAGATTATTGGGTTTGTATGGTTAATTACTACAGGCAGTTCAAACCTTCCTTCCATGTTACTGCACCATCTCTATCCAGTCTACTGAAAAAAAGACACAAAGTGGATCTGGATGGATGAATGTGTGATTGATGAATGTGTGAATGTGCAAGTTGCAGGGGACTTTTAGCGATACTTTCCCAATATGCACCAGATCAAGAGTTAAAACCGGTCACATTTACCAAGCAGAATTGAGGTGTTCAGCAATGGAGCTAGAACTTACTGCAGTGATATTCAGCACTAGCAAGTCCCGGGGCTTCGTAGATGATAATCACTTCTTCCTCGAGGCATATAACTTGCTATCAAATGGATACTGAAACTACCTGATTGGGTGGCTAGTTGGCTACTTCAATGGCAATTGATGGACTTCGCTGTCATCCACTCGAAAGGGAATGATAACTCCTTAATGGCCTACAATTCCAGAATTTATGACGAGGAGGAACCAACAGCAGGCAGCCAACCTCAGGAGGCCAAAATGATCTCATGATGGGCAGTATTAATTAACTTCCACAGGGAAGCCACTTCTTCGGTAGGGTAGCACCCTCAAGTCAAGTGAACTTTTAACAGGTTACTAGCAACCGACTAATGACTTGATCAGCAGAAAGGGACCAACATCAACAAGCCATATCAGACTCTGGCACTGCTGGATATGATATTTTATGGGTTAGAGACATTGTTGGTGGGACAACACCAGATAGCGAACCTTGTCACAGTTGTGGACAACCAACAGGGAACCAAATAGCAACCATCGGAGGACAATTTCAGGATTCTGATACCGGCGCAACATGCACTACAGAAAGACCTCCACGAGGGCAAGAAATATTCAGTGGGAAACAACATCCAGCATACTTCACCAGGGTTTCAAGCAGCCTTCGACCTCCATGGCAAAGAAAGGGGCCTCATTCTCAAGTAGCACCGATGATATTGGCACACGGACCACGGGAGCAATTGAATGCAGGCGTCGCACGCTTTGTGCCGTGTATGATGGTGGTGGCTGCGGGCAGACTTTGATTCAGAGTGGGATGCACGGAAAGTGGGAGGGCCAATGTAAAAATATTGTACATTAACTTACTACACTTTCCCACTTTGCAGATGATTCGAACCGCTCGGCAAGAGAACAAAGTCACACATTGCCAGATTAGGAAGATCTTAAACTGGATGGAGGGGACACAGACACAACCACTAGTGTCGACAGGGACTTATGCTATGCTGGATGGGTTGGTGGTTTGATATTTTGTGCCTCAGGATGCTCAGGATACAAGTACGGGTGTTCACCGTGCTTATCTCAGCAACACTACAGTCAAGTTACGTCGAAGTGGTGCACAATTCATGTGGAACTCCTATTTTGGAACTTTTAAGACTTTGACAGCATTGAAGAACCACTGCATGTTGGACAGCATGCAACGCAATGTAGCTAATTACATTAAAATGTGCGAGATTTGCAAATTGTGTAAAGGGCTAACGTACAAACTTCTGGGGATTAATGAAGGTTGTAGAACCCAATTGCAGACTGTGGACCAGGGCCTTTTGTGACCTGATGGGGCCGGTTGCAAAGTCTAGGGCAGGCTTTTGCTTTATGTATATGTAGGTATGTGAATTAACTAAATGGCTGGAGATCTTTACACTTTGATCAGCAAAGGCTCCACAAAATAATTAGTGTTGAGGTCCATCTTCAGGAAGTGGAGGAGTCCATCCAGAATTTCACCAGATTGTGGATCTGCTTCCAAGTCAAGGGCTTATCAGGACTTCCTGCAGGAGGAAGGGGTTGAATCAAACTATTCAACGCCCTTTAGGCCACAAACGGAGATCACTGATTCGGTGAACAAAATAATCTAGATGATACTTAGCAATATTACAGTTCATAAATTAGACTGGGGATCATGTGAAAACTATTAGTTTTGTAATTCAGTCATCGGTCTATTATAGACCCCTAAGCGGCTGCAATTAGCCGCCACAGCAGAATACATTTCATAAGCCGAATTCCGGTCGTAAAAAAAATTCGGCAGGCTGTAAGCCAGCCACTGGAAAAAATATGGCTTCAGTCGAATCCAACAAGCTACGTTGTGTTGCAAGGATACATGGTATGCTTCACACACTAAAGACCAGTCGTTGTCTTAAGTATAGAAATCACTGACAAAAAGACTCAAATTTTGTGAATTTTAATTGTTTGTAAAGCCATCAACGTTCCAAACAAAAGTTAGTTTGAATGTTTAACTCACAGTTGCAGCCGAGTATGGCAAGCAATGCTGGGTGGGCACTTTCCTCTGTATCATAGTAACACATTGACAGGTGACTTCATCATCACTCACTCTAGAATGCTTTCCATAAACTAAATGTTGACACATTAAGCAGTTGTTTTGTGGAGTCTGCAACGGTGCCGTAGGATAATGTGAGGTCTTAGCTTGTTATTGTCATAACAATAATGTCAGCAAGAAGGCTGACAAAGCGAACTATTATTAAGAATTTTAGCATAAACTTGTCTGTTCAGTTTGAGAAGAGTAAAAAATTTGTTAGTTGTGAGTAAAATCCTGATTTTTGCAGAACCCAGAACGTTAGCGCAAAACCAGGCGACAGTACTTACATAGCAGAGACTGTGCTGTAATCAAGGTAGGATGCAGTAATAAGCTATTATGCCACTGTAGTTCTATGATCAGCTGTACGGACAACAATGTATAAAGTTTCTTCAGCCAAAGCTTAGCCGAATCTCGAACAAATAATCGTATAGTCAAATCTAGGCCAGAAAAATAACGAGCTAGCAGAATCTAGATGTATCTTGGTGACATGCTGGCCGTTCTTTCAAAAAAATCGACTCATGGGTCTAGTCCGCGAACCACATGGTTACGCCCTGGCTATTTTGTACCTCATGTAGGAATTGAATAAACCGTGGGCAACGAATTTAGCAGCCTTGAAAGGGGTCAGGTAGGAGATCTGGTGACTAAGAAGAATCATATGCTGAGTTCAGCGCTAAAGGCATCTCGATGAGTTTACAAACTCAATACTGAGGGCATTTTCCAGTAACAAGAAGAAATAGCAAAAAACACCTAACAATTATAATAAATAAATAAATAAATACACAAATTCACCACATACGTGCATGGGTGACAGAAAGGGTGAACCCTTTAACACTGCTCCTGTACTACGAAATGGTGAAAAGGTGATCAAAAAGTTAACTAATCATAAAGGGAATTTCAAATTATTCCTCTCAAGGGGTTCCTTACGTAGAAGTCGGAGAAACCCAGCAAGGGTGGAAGACCCAACCATCTCCTTGCTAAGGCCTTTCCAGAGCGGAACAACCTGGACTGAAAAGAAGTTTCGACAAGAGTTCAACTGCGAGATGGGGTAAGCTAGTTTCCAGTCAAGACTCCAGGTCATCTCAAGTGAGGTGCCAAATCAAATAATGGGAGATCAACCCTGACAAGGCCCTTGAGAATCTTAAAGACTAAGATTAGACCACACCAAAGCTGATGGAGCTCCAACAATTCCAGGCCAGTTTGAAGTATACATTCACCATACCCGCGGTTTCTAAACCCTGGGAGAGTTTTTATAAAACGGCACTGGACTTTCTCAATACGGTCAAAGTCACCAGCCAGGTACCAAACTGGAGCAGCATATTCAAGGATAGGATGCACGAAGACCTTAGTAGGGATGTCGCCAGACATAAAACAACGGTGTGCAATGGCTGATCTAGAATAAGCTAAGGCACGGATTTTCCTGCAGTGGAGAGATGGTTTCAGGTCACCGGAAAACCAGATACCGAAGTCACACGTTTGAGTAGTGGAAGGAAGTTGATACTGGTCAAGAGAACAAAGGTTACCACTGTCATGAATTCCAACATGAAAGGTGCATTTATGAACTGAAAGCGGCTGTTGCTAGCTCTTGGACCATTATTTCATTGCAAGTATGGGAAAGTAAGAGATGCAGTAAGGGTGCGAGACCGTAAACTAGGGCAGTTAGTTGGGACTGATAGGATAAGTGGTAATCAAAGCACATGATCGATGAAGAGAAAGGCCGAGCTGAGGAGTTCAATTTTCCACCTGCAGGCGGGACCAATTTCGGCAAAGAGAGGTGAACGATTGAGCGCAGACACTCTTTCTTCACCACCAGTCTGCACTTCACATCTGATGAGGCGTTGCATAACGAGAACCCCACTGGCATCATCAGTTACTCCCTAAAAGGCCCAGAGTTATATTAGGGTTGGTGAAGACGTAATTGTGGCGACGGATCATAACCCAACATCTTATTACAACCCACCCACTTCAACTCAAGGTCACAACTACCAGTTTCTTTGTCGGGTAGGAGTGGATGATGTTGGGAGCACTTCGGTAAACACGAACTCGACTTCTTTGGGGTCGTGAAGTGATCAGAAAAGAAAGCAGGAGAGCAAGTTAGATAAGACTACACTGTACATACTGGGTACTTCTAAAGTAAGGAACCAATGGCCACCTTTTCTTTCCCTTGTCCAGGACTGAAATTAAATATAATGAGTGTGCAGAATGGTCATTGGCACTCGTGATCATGGCTGACTTTGGGCCAGCCGTTCAAGGGCATCATCACACTAACTTCTAAACCGTGCTTCCAAAGTCTCCAGTGTAAATTGGAAAATTGTAGAGATCAACAGACAAAATCAATAAAGAAAACAGAAGAAAAATTCGTACCGAATAAAGACGTTACAGCCAAAACAAACCCTGACCAAGAAAGTATCTTCTAGAACCCGTTCTTTATATCCCCCTACTTGTATCCATGATCAAATTAAAATACGGTGTGCATGTAAAGTAGTAAGGGGTCATTTGCATGTGTAATCATGGCTTACCTAGGGCCATTCATTCCAAGTCACTTTGACGCTAATTTCTAAACCATGCTTCCTATAACACCAGTATAAATTGTAAAGGTATAGAATTTATACCCATTAGACAAGTTCAATAAATAATAAACAGTGTAAATCTAAACATAATTACAAAGATTAAGGTAAACAATCATGCTGCAAACGTTACAGCTATAATAAAAGTGCAGCAACCCATACTACAATATCCAAGGTCTGTAAAATACATGCACTCTGTTGGCATAGATGAAACCCAAACATTTTTTTATCATCATGGAGATGAGCATTTCAAGTTTTTAGTCACTCTTTCAATTCTTTCAGCTTTTTTCCTCCTCTTTTTGAGTCCGGAAAGCAGAAATACCCAAAGTTGACCTTTAGCTATCAACGGCATTTTTGAGACACACACAATCTCTACTTTTGAGGCTACCTACTTCGTGCACTGTTTATTGAAACTATCTCTGAATCTTAGATTTATTTCAGAATTCAGTTGCCATAAAATAAATGAACCACAGCATACATACTTAAGGAAATGACCTTGCAGTGTCCCCAAACAGTGTCCACAGTTTTATTCTTGGTAGCGATGGGTTGCCCAACAGTTGCAACACAATCACCACTCACAGAACTGCACTGTAAAAAAAGATAGCATATTTTACTGTAAATAAATGCTATGTTTTCGTTTCACTTTTTGGCATCGAGGTTGAAACAAGGGGGAGAGGAAGGAATTGAACCATAATGGCTCATCGACAGTTGAAACAAGATTTGAATGGCCAAGTCTCTACCTCACGTCATTATGAGAGGCACTTTTTCCTACCCAAATCCACACATAGTACCATTACTACATGATATGACGTCATCAGCTACGGTTGCACCGCATCAGTAAGAGTTACTACCCGATGCTATGATCAAGTGTGTTTAAACCAAACTTTTTGATTTTTCTGAAAGTTTTTTGCTAATTTTTCTATTTCAGCTATGCTGTTGTGAGGAAGCTGGGAATTATAATAATAATTTATTGGTTTAGTATCCCGAAAATCATGTTGATCCTGCAGGGAAACCAGGCCACGGAAACCAGGCCACATGACACAAAACTCGCATTCCGCTCCAGGGTCGAGGCTTCCTATGTAGCCCACATACACAAAAACAAGTTATTTGACTTTTCAAGAACAGTTCATTGTTAAATTTCAATACATGATTGAAGAAACAAAATTTGGTGGAGCATGGACATATACATAAAGAAACCAAACCGTACTATTCTGCAAACTGTGCATCCATCACCATCCGGGCTTTGGCTGTTAGTTCATGAGCAGCTTAAAAATGGTAATACGCAACAATGTGCAGTTAAAGTGTAAAAGGGTTTAGGCTCTGTGCCCTACTATAAACAAATAATGGATTTTTTTGTACAATGTGTAGGTAATTGTTGTAATAAGAGGCAAGATTAGGTCGAGTCAGTGGTGCAATTGTTGTGTAGGGACCGGGGTTACAGGAGTGGGTTGTGTTAGCGTAAGTAGTCTTAAGTAGCTGTAAGTAGTGGTTAGTAGTGAGCGCATAGCATAAAGGCTTTTAGGCTCAGTGAAATAAAGTAAAGTAAAGTAGATTAGGTTAGATTAAGGAGCTTTAACCTTTTTGGTCATGCGCCCCATACAAAATTACCAGACAATGTCAAACAAAACAATCGCAACTACTCAATAGCGCATCCCAAAAGCCGCCATTGAGAGACGTCTTTTCTGTTCAAGGCGAGACGGTTTTCACCACGTCAAGACGTTTTAATTGGCGAGGAAGAAGCACATAAAGCAGAATATCCCATTACGGATTCGTGCTGGTCGTGTTCCATGTTACCCATAAAGATCATATTCACCAAAGTGGTCACGCTACGCATGAACTTGGTCTTGCATTACTTTCTATTACAACCATCGTTAGCCCATAAATGAAAGAGCCACTTCGTGTTTATCTCTATTTGTGCCTTCCATCCCGAAAGAATGTATGCTGACGGGGCATTTTTGAATAGGACACGAAAGCAGTGAAACAAATAACTTTCAGAATTACACGTATTCCACTTAACGCAATCTATTCATGGTGCTATTCTTAATTTTAATCCAGACTACAACGTCTTATTAATATCTGGAGCAGGCATAACCTTTATAAATTAATAAGCAAATTTGCCGTAAATTGATCGTTATAATCTAGGAAAATACGAATTTTCGAATGAATCAGTCTAACACTCGCCATTGGAAATTTGAAATCCTGCATAGTTCTCACGAAGCATACGCTGTGCTACTGGTAATTCAAGTGAACTTTTTAAAACTCATAAAAGTAAATCATCGTTACTTCCTTAGAGCGTTTTCGACGAAACTCAACGAAATATTAATATTTGATTATAGCATTTTAACAACTAGAGGAAGGCAGGCAAATGGACAAAAAAAAAAACAAAAGAATTCTTTACCGACTCACATTCGTTTCATGTAAAAAAGAATGCTTGGAGGAATTCACCCAACGTAAGACCGAACTGGCGATTACATTATCAATGAGAAAATCTCAAAAGTGAAACCGCAAATTGCTGCAGCATGAGTAAACGGCTTATATAAAACGAAAGTATGGAGCAGATGACGCGTTTATACCAAAACACGGAACAATTAGATGGCTTTGTATAATAATTTCAAGATTCCTGGTTGCTATGGAAACTGAACTTTCACTCAGATGTTGCAAGAATGAAAAAGCCTATAAACTCGCAGTTTGCTTACGAAATTAAAATGGTAGCTAAAAATTTTTGCTAAAAGTTATGAAAGCTTTAGAATTGTTTAAATACTATCTTCACACCCAAGCTAACGCCACCTGACTTACAAATGTAATAATTTCAACTTTTAGAAATTAGTGTTTGCAGTTATAGTATGTGCCAGAGGTGTGCGCGAACATTGCCGTAGGAAGAGGCATTGGGAGCCGCGGATCTTTTGAATCTTTTGATTATTGTAAACTACTATCGTGACTGATGATTATTTGGCTTGCAGTTAAATGCTTTATTATTGCTATTTTAAATGGGGGAAAGATACTCTGCAATAAATATAAACAATGTAAGCAGTGGCAAGCTCTTTGTAAGCTTAACCATGGCGGCTAACGTGATATTTCCTTTTAGATGATGGCAATGGCAGAAAGAGGCTCCAAATAACAAAGAAGAAACTAGATGTGGGAGCAAACGAAAACAGACTTAAAATTATTAAGAAACGTAGCTTAGGCCTACGTAAATATATAAAGGTTTAAACGTAAAAAAACAACAGCAAAGAGCTTCACACCAAAAGGCAAAAAGCTCAAGCCAAAGTAGCCTCAATTTCCCCCCCCCCCCCCCAATTGAGTAATGAACCCAGATTTTTAAGGAGCACGAACAATATTGCAAAGTCATTAAAATAAGTGTAAATTTAAAATAAATTTGTATCCGCTCCCGCCTACAATACGCCCAAAGCCTGTTTCCTAGTATAAAGGCTTAGTGAATCATAATTAATTTTAATGACTTTCTTTGTTTTTTCATTTGTGCTACTGTGTGTTCTTTTTTCCCGTATAATTTACAGTTTATTGTGAATATTTACTGAAGGCCACTTACTGGTACATGCAATTTAATGGCATCATCGGATATTGCATTCAGGTACCAAATATCAACAACTGTCATACTGAACAGTTCCAACATCATATTCCATGTGACAAAATTAGTAGTTGTAGCATTATTTTCTTTATTGTAAATCTGCATGCCGAGGGTCTGGAGCGTGTAGTAAGGCATCGAGGAGCAAATAGTGATTGCAGGAAATGATACCTGTTCGTGGTTCTCTAGAATGATCTTCTGGTCAATCGGGTACTTCAAATATCGACGAATGTGAGTCGTAGTCAAATGCAGGCAGATTCCAGTAGAAGTTATCAGAGCAAGGAACCAAAACACTTTTGCCACTTTGTTGTAATTCGGATCAGTAAGTTTGTCAAAGCCAACAACACTGATTTTGGGATACCTGCATGACTTCGCAGCAAATTCAGTTTTAGGTAACCGAGCAATACCTAAAGTTGTTCTTGGGTCAATTAAAGTAACTTTATGAACATACGTCGATCGAGTGATATTAAGTTTGTTCCAGTCTTGATCCATTCTTCTTCTGTGTTTATTATTTTATTGATATGTTTTATTGCTTAAAGCCAAGAAAATGCCAGAAATTTGACATTAAAACTCAATAATACTCCTATATGAGTCCTACTTATCAGTAGGATTTGATGTTAAAAGAACATGAAATAGGGTATGGGACACTTTCATGTCTTAACTTCACTCTCAGATCTTTGGTTTTACTGTGAGATAGATAGGTATTGGAACAATTTATTGGTACCTAAATAACAAAAATTGTTGCATAACAGTTTATTTTCCCATGTAGTTTATAATGGAAAATTCAAGAATGCGAATATTCTTCATACCTTGGAGATAACTCAAGTATTCGTTATTGTGTGCCTTGGTACTGTAGTCGGAGGTTCCCTTTTCCACCAGTTCGCCAAGCTAACAACGGCAATAATATCAAAGATGAATCATAATACGCTTATCAACTGTAGATAATTAGAAATACATGTGTTTGTCTGTATCCTAAGTTTAAGCTCTTTTGAAAGAGCTTATTCCGTTGTGTGCAAACAGATTCCAGAATAAAAACGGGTCACAATGAATGTATGCTACCAGGTTTACGAGTTGAGCTGGATGTTATGGGAAAAGTGAAGTATGGGAGGGCAAGTTCACGACGTATAAGACCAATCAATATTTAATCATTTTAAAAGGTAAAAATATTTGCACTTCGTGTTCGGGGGTGTGTTACAAAACATTTATCAGAATTTTAGCTTTGTGCTCTGTATATGTAATAAGTTCCTTGACCATTACCTGACGATGTTTGGTTTGTAATCTATTAATAATCAGTTTGTGTTATTAATAAACGATTCAATCTACCCCAACATAAATCAAAAGAACGAAAAGGCTGTTTTCACGTGTGCACACGACTGTTGCTGATGAACAGAATAATGGTCATCGTGTTGGTGGCACTTCACTTTAATTGGCTTATCTTTTCCTTTTAAAGTTGTTTGGCCTTTGGACTCTTACTAATCGGTAATTTGTTATCTCACATTCGGGTCGTTTCTAGGAAACCACAAGGAGTTAGGCCTCAGTTACGTAACACGATCTCGGTAGCGCAGAAGATGAATGATGGTTTGAAATGTGAAAATAGCGTTTCATTTTAGCACCGTCAAAAGTCATAATAAAACTTTTGTTGTAGCCATTCCGTCATTCTTTTAATGAATTGTTGGCATCACTTTTATTGGCAAAAACTGTTGACATTGTTGTGTAAATAGCTAGACATTCCCCGTAGTTGCCCGATCTAGGTGATGGTACGGTGGCGTTAATAGAGTTGTAGTGAAGTTGTAGTTACAGCACAGCTCCAGTTAATGTATAGTTGTTGATATGTTGTAATTCGTTTTTGATTGTTTTGTGTGGCAGACGATCCTGCGAAGGACATGACTCCCTAAATGAATGTATCTTTCTATCTAGAAATGTTAATCTTGTTTACAGGTTCTGAGATAGTCACTTCTGCACTGATTTTTATTAGGAAAGGCCAACTTTGTAATTAAGCATCCCAATGAAACAATGGGATAAGTAGTGAAATACCTGTTTTGAGTTATGGACCTCCAAACATTGTAGACAAATATATATGGCGTTTCGTTATTTATTCATTATTTTCTATTACCGAATTATTATGGTAGTACGTGGTGATGTTACAGGAAACCTTACTGACTATTTTATCGACAGCAAGCAGCATTAACGGCCCTAAATATAGGTATTTTTGTTAGCTGACTAACTCCATTCATGCTATTTTTGTTACCCCATTATTGCCTAGGTACATAAAAACTTAAGCGGGAGCATCTGCTGCACCAGCTTCAAGACGGTGCTGGTACTTGGTGGTGCAACGTATATTCTTAAAAATTACCCAATTAGTGCATGAAGATATGGAGAATCTGAAACTGGTGTCTAGAGATATAATGGGGTAACTCGACTTACCTCATTGTTACATTGGGATACTCAATTGTGTGTCTTACTGAATAGTTCCTAAACTCCAGGTCATTAAATGGTTTTCTTAGTATTTTGCTGACCCCAAAAGTGATTGCAAAGCATTTGGTTTAAGGAATTGGTAGAGAAGAAACCAAAAAAAAAAAGTCGTACTGTCATAGTTCGGAAACAAGGCGGTGAAGACTGGATCTTAGAACATGGGAAGTCGTTATTTTGAACTCGAAAGTGTGAAAAAAGAAGAAGTATTTAGTTAAGTGTAGAGTGAAATGTTTTGGGCTAAAACAAGGACGAATTTTGAATTTCTTTTGTTTCCTTCCCACGAAGCTATCAAATGTGGGAATTTACATGTTTTTAAGCCGACATTAGAAAGCTATAACTAAACAACTCGAGGGTATAGAAAGTAACGATAAGAGAACACTAAAAAGTCCCTGTATGCATTTTTTTAACCTATGATATAGAAAGCAGTTTCGTAAATGGCAGTACAATACAGGCATAAATAAGTTTATGAGACAGAACGAATCAAAATGTCGACAGATGATTGAATTCGTGAAGAATTATACCAACGATAAATGGCAGTACGTTGATTTGCCATGTGCAATGGCACATGGCAAATCAAAGTAACAGCACACTCAGTGCAAAACGTTTTATGCCATTTTTCAGTCACACTCAATCACTTTATAGGCTACAAAAGTGTTTTATTTAATCCAGGAAACGAAAGGATTATTTATCAAATCTACTTTTTAAAAAGTGAAACTTGTGGTATTTAACGAATTGTGAAACTATGTTAAAGCTGCCCCCTGGTTGCGTAAAAGCCCACAAACAGCAAAATGAAGAAAACGAATTTAATTTTCGGCAAATTACTGCTTGTCTTGGCCACCTATACACAATGCACATCATGAATACATACCCCAAAATCACTACAGACACAATAAAACGTTCACACCTATAGTACAAAAACAATAAACAATCAAAATTAGCAGGTGAAGCCAGAGGTGTGTCTGTTTACACCCGCAATCTTGGAATGACGTCAAAAATTGACGTCGATTTGCCGAAAATTAAATTCCTTGTCTTTATTTTGCTGTTTGTAGGCTTTTACTCAACCAGGGAGTGAACATTGTAGTATTGCAACCTGATCATGCCCTTGCCAATTCAGCCCTAGCATCCGTAGGACCTAATAATTTTAAGTCAGTTATACAGGGTGAGGCAACTGAAGTGTCCGGCAACAATGTCTTCTAAAGACGTGTAATTAGCTCAAATCGAAATACCTACCAATACTAAGTAAACCCGGGCGGATGTAATGTGTGCTGTAAATATGACCTTGAACGATGCTTTCAAGGTCATCCAAAAGTTAACTCCGAAACTATCCAAGATAACGGCATGAAGTAAATTAGAAAGTTGTTTAGGATCATGAACCCAGGCCAACACAGAAAACGTAACAGAAATCGTGCCATAAACAAGGGAGATATGGGCAAAACAATGTGTGTAGTGCAGGAAAGCCGGTCAAAGGCAAGCAATACCTTATTAGTAATTGTACAGCTGCCTCCGGGCTGGTTTCCCTGTAACTGCTAATTGTTTCGCGTACGATCTAGGGAAACTCTAGTATCAACGGTTAAAATGACCTTGGGGAATGCGTTCAAGGTCATCCAAAACGCATCTGGTATACGAAGCAAGATAGGAAATAACTTCCAAATAGGAAAGTGCTGACCACCATGCAGTTAGTATTATTGCCAAGCAAGATTTTATTGCCTGATAAGGAAAGTAAAAGGAACATCTCTCATTTGAGGATGTGACGAATGAAGCCCCAACTGCTAAAACAACCTTTATGCTAATTAGAAATTAGTATGTATTTACATAATAATCATGGCTCCATACACAAGTGAGTAGTATGTTGAGATAATAATTTATGGTGAATGCAGCAGAAATGCAACACGAGCTTCCCACGAGTTTGGACAAAGATTTCCTGGTGTGCAGCAACCTTCGAGGAACACTATGATACGACTGCTTGCGCGAGCAAACGGTTTTAGATCACTTAAAAAACGACCACCACGTGAACGGCTACGACCTGCCACAAATGATGCTAATGCAGTGCCGTAATAGCGCATTGCCAATTAAATCCACATACGAGTTCAAGGGCGATTTCGCATGAAAGTGGAATAAGTCAGCGATCAGTGCTATAAATCCTACGGAATCACCCTTTTCACCCTTACCACGTGCACTGTCATCCAGGACTTGAGGAACGTGACTATCCAAAAAAAACGTGTTGACCTCTCCAACTGGTTACTGAACAGAGTACAGGAAAGTGAGAACTTTGTTGACAACATCCTTTACTCAGATGAATCTCAATTTACTCGCGATGGGGTTGTCAATACGCATAATTGCTACTGTTGGAATACGCACTGGCTCTGGGAAACACGACACCAGGTTAATTCACGCGTCAAAGTGTCGTGTGGTATTGTGGGAGACCGGCTGGTGGGCCCCGTTTTCTACCAAGGCACGTATTTGCAAATGTTCTTGCGAGAAGTGGTTGAACCCTTTTTAGACAATTTACCACTTGCTAGACGACGGGACATGATGTTCCAACATGATGGTGCTCCCCTCACTTTCACGGTGATGTCCGTGACTACCGTAATACTTTGTTCCCAGCTGCATGGATCGGACGGGGAGGACCTGTTAGCTGGCCAGCAAGGCCACTTGAGTTTTTTGTTTGGGGGCACGTTAAGGAACAGGTTTATCAAACATTGCCTGCCAGTATTAATGACCTGGAGAATAGGATCCGTGAGTGTTGTGCCTCAATTACTACTGCGCAACTTCCTGCTGTACGCGACAGTAGTGCACAGCGAGTGCAACACTGCATAACTTCTGCTGGTGGGCACTTCAAACACATCCTACATTAATTAGTTTCCCACATTCTCAAATGAGAGAGATGTTCCTTTTATTTTTCTTATCAGGCAATAAAATCTTGCTTGGCAATAATACTAACTGCATGGTGGTCAGCACTTTCCTATTTGGAAGTTACTTCCTATCTTGCTTCTTATACAAGATGCGTTTGGATGACCTTGAACGCATTCCCCAAGGTCATTTTAACTGTTGATACTAGAGTTTCCCTAGATCGTACGCGAAACAATTAGCGGTTACAGGGAAACCAGCCAGGAGGCAGCTGTACAATTATTAATAAGGTATTGCTTGCCTTTGACTGGCTTTCCTGCACTACACACATTGTTTTGCCCATATCTCCCTTGTTTACGGCACGATTTCTGTTACGTTTTTTGTGTTGGCCTGGGTTCATGATCCTAAACAACTTTCTAATTTACTTCATGGCGTTATCTTGGATAGTTTCGGAGTTAACTTTTGGATGACCTTGAAAGCATCTTTCAAGGTCATATTTACAGCAGACATTACATCCGCCCGGGTTTGCTTAGTACTGGTAGGTATTTAGATTTGAGCTAATTACACGTCTGTAGAAGACATTGTTGCCGGACACTTCAGTTGCCTCACCCTGTATAATGATTTGCTTGAGATGCGCTTGGTCTGGGCATAAAATCATGAATTCTTCTTCACCCATACAACAATAAAGCATAACACAAGGCATAACAAATTCTGCAACTTAAATTCCAACACAAACAATCCATAAATGTCACGATACCAAGTCTGAACCTACAGAGGATCAAGTTGACTTAAAAAAGCAAATGGGTATCCAATAGTGAGAAGTTTTTGTAATCCCGGTATTTTGGGATTCTTTTCTTTCCCCCAAGTTTAATCCTGCAATTTCGGAATGTTTTTCTCATGCCTTTCAGTGGGTACAAAATTACGCGACAGGAAGTTTGCTTTCGTTAACTTCATTGTTTAAAATACAAGACGAAAACTGAAGTGGTGCAAAGAACGAGTTAATAACAATGCACTTTTGTTTATTTGAAATGAACAACTAGTTCTTTTAAAGTTTAAACCAAAGGGAATAGTGAAATTTTTTCTAATCTAATTGTGATGTGTCCTGCACTCCTTAGATTGACTGCAGTTTCTACAACCTGGTGATGCAGTAACTGAAAAAAAAGCACCAGCAACAGAAA
Source organism: Lithobius niger (assembly GCA_023313725.1). NCBI lineage: Eukaryota > Metazoa > Arthropoda > Chilopoda > Lithobiomorpha > Lithobiidae > Lithobius > Lithobius niger. The sequence goes on along the minus strand of JAHWFP010120865.1, from coordinate 19,768 downwards.
ACAAAAGTTAGGCCTAAACACCAAACATCGATACTTTATCAGCTTCTTCATTGTTTGTAATACTCTCATACTTGCATACTCAAAGTCGTAGTGTAGGATGGCGATTTTGTAACTTGTTTAGTAAGATTATACGAGAATAAACAAATATTCTTTCAATGTTTTTATCTGTGTGTCTTTGTAATTGCGTGTTAACTTTACTTGTCTTTCTAACGGCAAAGAAAGCATGACTAGCTCAATATATGAATTTTTCTCCATTTTCTGTGATGGCGTTGTAAGGGCAGTGAATAAATTTTCAGTTCTTACCTCGACCTGCAATCTTCGTCGAGTGTAATCCGGGGAAGGATTCGGATGGCAGGCACTTATAAACTCCACAGCTAGTTGTTTAACTATTTGGAGTGAAGATACTTCGTTCATTTGCTAAAATTTTATATCCACGTTTCTGAAGTCTTAGTGACAGTATCGAAGAGCAGATGTGTTATGATACGGCTCAATGCGAGTTTGGTGTGGTTTATTTCGTTGTGCAATCCACGTTAAATGCATATTTTCTTTTAGTGGGAGAGAAACTTGCAATTTTTTCCTTCTGAGGATAGAATAAATTGCGGTAGCGGTCCTTATGTAAGCCTCAGCATGAATTTCCGTGTTAAACGTCAAACTTTGAACTCCATTAGTTTCGCCCAAAATTTACATAGAGCAACGAAATTCGGTATTTGGGGTCGTGCCGTAATTATTTCACTGGATTGCTAATTTTAAACCGCTCGGCGTCCACAGTACGGCCATTTCCTGTTGTTGTTCTTGTTGTTGTTGCTGTTCTTGTTGGAACTCTTTGCCCTCACCTGGAGATCGAACCACTGAACCGATTTTAAAGTTCTATAGCTTAAGACGTAGGTATGGACAAGGCCCAGGGCCTTCCACATGCTATTTTAATGTAACTACAATATTCTTGTGAGGAAAGCCAAATGGGCTAGAAACTTTGCTCTCACCTAGTGATCGAACCAATAAACCGATTTTCAATTTCTATAGCTTAAAATGTAGGTATTAACATCGATCAGGGCCTTTTGAGCGCGATTTTTATGTGACTGCAGTATTCTTGTCGGCAGAAAATTTATAATTGAAGAGCACTGGGCAGAAATCATTGAGTACATAATTTCCTGCAAATCATACTAAAAGCATGGAATTTGGTACACGAGTCTTTCTTAGCAGTACAAATCGAACAAGCCGTGGATCCCCCATGAAATATCCCCAAGAGCACCAGTCCTCCCCCACAAACAACCCCTGTGCCCCCTACCTGAGGTTTGGACAACAAATTCTTGCAGGTAAAGCTTAAAACGTGATATTTAGTACACAAGTCATTCTTAGCAGCATAAATCGAATAACCCATGGAACCCCCATGATATACCCCCAAGGGCCCCCAGCCCCCCACTGTGCCCTCTCCCTGAGGCTTGATCAACAAATTCTTGCAAATCGAGCTAAAAGCTTAAAATTTGGTACACAAGTCATTCTTAGCAGTAGAAATCGAACAAGCCATGGAACCCCCATGAAATACCCCAAAAGGGCTCCCAGTGCCTTCCTGTGCCCCTCCCCCCCATTGAGTTTTGACCAAAAAATTCTTGCAGATCGAGCTAAAAGCATGAAATTTGGCACACAAGCTATTCTTAGCATTACA